>JAUMHH010011578.1:0-11084 GCA_032359455.1 Chlamys rubida
TGTACCTAGTGTAATAGATCAGTGTTAGGTGTACCTAGTGTAATAGATCAGTGTTAGGTGTACCTAGTGTAATAGATATGTGCTAGATGTACCTAGTGTAATAGATATGTGCTAGATGTACCGAGTGTAATAGATCAGTGTTAGGTATACCGAGTGTATTAGATCTGTGTAATGGTGTGCCGAGTGAAATAGATGAGTAGATATACTTAGATGGTAAAATAGAGCAGCAGTATGTCAAGTTAATACCTAGAGAGAAAAATAGTACATTCGACTTAAATATAAAATTCACTGAAAATCACAGCCTTAGAAAATAAAATTTGTTTCTTTGAATAATGTTCCACAAGCAAATTACACTAAACGAGAAACCATAAATACACAACCGTCGGGGCCATACTTCAACTCGCTTACGAACATGTTATACAGTGTATTAAACAGCTGGCAAACTTTGCCTCTAAACCTTTACTACTTAGCCTATTGTTACGATGTGTTATTGGTAATAGCTAGTGCCTTATTATATCTTATCGTATTTGCACCAACAAATTTGACGATGTTCTTCAACAGGAAACGTAGAAAATGAACTTACTTCATTTAACTGAAATGTATCTGTATAAATAATACCAAAAAACCATAAAGACAATAACGAAGTGTCAAGTCAATGGCGTAGCTGACGCCACATGTCAATATTGCATTGCGTATGACCAATAATCAGGACCCAATCTTTGTTTGAATGCCAGGCTACTTCAATCTGCACAATACCGTGACAACGTGCTTGTTGTTTCAAACTGCAATAACCCTTTTCCAGGCAACACACTCTTATTAGCCATACCACAAATATCACTTTAAGGAACCCGTCATGCATATCTTAAAACGATTTCTCGTCTGTTTTTTATCCATTCTTTTAAAAGTTCGATTCGTATTGTAATAGAGATGACCAAGGCGTTTAGATGATGCATACCTCCGGTCGACACAATAGCTATTAAGATCTGTTGTGTTATATCTCATAAGCTTTATAAGATAAATTGAGTGGACATGACCATGGGCATTTACTGTTGAGGTTCGTCGTAAGAAACTAATTTCGGAAACTATTACTCTATATTATTACAAAACGGATAGAACGCCGGTGTCACGCCTGACGAGTTGAATAGTAACGTCTCCGAAGCCGAAAGTGGCGGTAATGTTATGTTGGCGCGCCTTGGTAGAAACCTTGTCACCTAATCAAATAATCACGTCTGGCCGAGGGTACGACAATGGTGGATCCCACACCGGCAGTGTCTCGGGTCATCGATCGAATGTCCACTACCCTGGTCTCTGTCCCGACGTCACGTTTTAATTAAACACTCCCTTTATTGTTTTCGACAACACACGCTGCCCGCAGTCTTTAAGAAGTAACAAAGATCGGGGATCAGACAGAGACGCCATTGTATGCATGCATTTGTTATGAATGTCTTTGCAAAAGGTCCATTAGCTAAAACGTATGGTGTCTCTTCTGCGATATTTAATTAAAATGAATAGATATATTCCTGAGTAGTGTAACTTATGGCACAATCAAATGAATATACCGAGTATTTATTCGGCTTCATTATCAAACAATATGAATTCACATTTTGTTTTCGCTTTTAATGTCCCTCGCGTTATTTTCTTTTTAATGTAAAATTATTTCCGTTTGAAATCTAAGTTTTTTTCTAACTCATTGACATCCTAACATGCTTCTGGAACACACGTTTAATTCCCAACGGAAAGGAAACATCTTGAATACCCAGCCATAACCTTTTTTAAACAAATTCTACCAAATCTAAAGCTGTTGTATTGCATAAACATACTTTAATTACATAATCAAACCTTAAAACCGCTTTCTGTAGCTCCCTTAATCATTTTCGTGAGAACGTTTTTGATGTTGATTTGCAACAGTATATTCGCTAAGATTTGAATTATCAATAGAACTACACGGCTACAATGTATATGAACCATGGTTTCTCTTGTCTGAATTAAACATAGCGAAATATTTAAATTCGAGTTCGTTTCTCCTAGGAAATTAATGTGACAATGATATCTCACGATATATAAACGATCTACAGTATATGAACACACACATTGTATTAATGATGTCGAGGACTAGCACATGTTAGTAGCACATGTAAGACAAAGATTGATCGATTGCTTCTCTGCCCAATCCTTATGTGTCTTCAATATATAAAAATTGATCAACAATGACCATACATTTCCAGCTGTTTATCTTTAAAGGAAAAATGCCACGTGGTACATGTAATTTTGATAAATAAATCTGCATTTGACATAAGCATGATGGTTCATCTGACAATAGACACTCTCCTCATATAACAGATACGAGCAATGAGATGCATACTGATCTTCAATTTTTAATTGTTTTCAGAACGTTTTTCTAGTATATAGTAAAAAGAAGAAGGTTCTATTAGCATTTCAAACTTTTGCAGTATTGTTTTCTTTAAGAACTAGAAATTCAATAATACAGCTTATGGATACCGCCACATTCCGTTTATAACCTTGACCTTTGACTTTTTTTACCAACAATTCTTTCGGGTTTTCTCATAAAATAAACGGTAATTTGATTACAATTTATTGTGACCTTGACCTTTGGACATTGCAGCAATGAGTATCCTTTCAATTCAGTGATACCTATCCTATAGTTAATCTACAGTTATTCCACGTACAAATGTCACAGCAGACAGTTTAGTATGGTGACTAAACTGTGATCATCACCACTTGATGTGTTGACCAGTACTGGCTATTATTACCCAATAGATTGTCACCACAGGGTCCTAAATTGAAAGATGCTTCAAACCGAGCTATGAAAAGGATTTTGATCTCCATTTAACTTCAAGAACCATACTAGACCAACCAGCAGTGATCATGTGCATTTTCTAGGTCCTATGTTGAATGGTGTTCTAGTGATATTCCGGTTATGATACCATGCCACATATTACTGTGACTTTGACTCTTGGTCTGTTGACCCTAAGCATTATAATTACATCTGATCATGTGATGGCAGTCATAGTGTGCAGTGATAAAGCTTGGCTTTAAAGGAATCATTATGAGATTTTGGAAAGAAATTTTGCACAAAAAGTAAAACGTAAATTTTGTCTTTGACCCTTTGAACTAAAAGGTTCATTTTCACCCATTGAATACTCGTCCTAAGATTGAGTAAATTCACGCACTACAATGCACTGAGACATTGACCTGTGGCCCCTGACACCTAAAACAACACTGTCCCTTCTTATGTCGTGTACAGTCACCATGGTGAAGTTTCTTTTGACACTTTTACACACAAACCGACCGGATTCGTCTCATACTATGAAGCCTACTTCATGTGCTGAATGTAACTTTAATGGTATGGGAAAACATTTCGTAATACGTTCGCACGGACGGACGGCCGGACCAACATTTCTATATTCTAACTGAGCTTTACTAAGATATGAAGGTAACATGAATGATGTTCCAAAAACTTATTGGCTATTGAGGTTGAGATGTAATCTTTCATATCTTGCCGGAAGTTTTTTTTTTTTTTTTTTTAATTTTGTAAACATTTTAAATCCACTTTTAAGAATTGTGCTCCTATGGAACCAGATATAACGTTTGCTCGCAAACCTGTTGGTCGATTAGTATCAGACCATTGAAAGGGTCTAGCAAAGACACCGATTACACACATTCATGACATTTTTGTTCATAAATTGCATGTCCGCACGCTTTAAAACCAATTGTAAAGCTAAACATATCCAAAGTGATGTGCGGGTATCCTAAATGGAGAGAAAATGCATAACGCAGAGTCAACGCACAGGTCAAAATTGAGCCTCAAAGTCAATAAGAATTGGCAAAAAAAGCGATCAGACGCCCACAGAAAAATCACCAAGAACACCCAGCAAAGACAAAAACAAGAGGCAAATATTAATATTATTGTGAGCAGTTTGTGACGCTACAAAGAATACTAACATACGAACGGGCTGACAACCAATAATTCTGCCAAGACGGGATCATAATAATGAACAGAAAAAATAGAACTTTCTGATCAAATTATACACTACAGAAACGATTTGTGTCACCTTCTCTTGTTTGTGAGGTTATTGCTATGCCAGACATAGCTTACCACCCTACAACGTGACCCATGTAAGGTCCGGCTGGAGTCCAGGACATGTCACTTCATGTCCTATATTGGACGTCTGGGTCAGTTTATCGCGTCACGTCGCTAACGTCACCAGACGCAATGTAAATATTTAAACTATGGCCGCGAATCCGTGTGATTTTGTGTTATCGTTAGACACACCAAGTACAGACGCCAGCCTTCGTTATTGATACATGGATATAGTAGTCAGATGGTTTTATATACATTGAAGTCGTTGGTTTGTCAGAAGAACTGTTGCACTTAAAGGTTTCATATACTTTTATATATATTTTCACAGATTCAGAAAATACGGAGCAGGCATAAACTTGGTAGTCAAAACAAAGAGAAGGGAAAAATGGGTTTAGGAAAATGCTTACTCAGGACATTAGAGACGCAAAGTAAGCAAAGAAATTTACCTCAAAACACAAAGTTTGAATGTGGACAAAACGGCACGAGAAGGCAATAGCAGGAACCAAAGAAACTCCAAATACACAATAGCAGGACCCAAAGTAACACCAAATAGACAATAGCAGGAACCAAAGAAACACCAAATACACAATAGCAGGAACCAAAGAAACACCAAATACACAATAGCAGGAACCAAAGAAACTCCAAATACACAATAGCAGGAACCAAAGAAACTCCAAATACACAATAGCAGGAACCAAAGAAACACCAAAGAAACACTGGTGAAAGGATTAAGAATACATGTATGATAATTAAGAATGATGTTGGAATTGAGAACATTAGTACATGGACCTGATACCTAATACAGTGTATATTTTAACTGACACTCAGACTTGTATTTCAGGTTTTCCATTTCTATAAAGATCTTTAAAGTACTGGTGTACTGTTGATTTTAATAGCAATAAAATGTTTCAGAATGTCTTTTACAAATGCCCTCAGAGTAATGATATTGATAATTGCAGGGTGAGCTGGAAGAATGCTTGTTTCCTTTTGAAAAAGAAAAGGGCAGAAAGGAAGCAATTATCAACAGTACGAAGATTGCCATAGAATTAGGCACCTCTCGCCCATTGGAGGTGAAAAGTCCTGCTTCAGGTTAGATGGCCCCCTCTGTGATCAATTACTTGCACATGATTGCTTAGTAGTTCTTTTAAAAATAGTAAATTGATTTTATGATGTTTGTTTTTCCATGGACAGCATTTATTTGGGGTTCATGCAATTTGGAATGTTGAATCGAAATTCAGCCAATCTCCTAGCTGTAATAGCAAAATTTGTATAGATTTAAAAAAAAAAGACAAATTTAACTACACTGTATTCATGATGTGTATAACGTTCAAATGCAGATCTATACGCTTCCATAAATAATAGTCTTTTAAACATGGAATTTTGGAAGAAAAAAGAATATTTCTATATTAAATAAAGGTTTCAATTTGGATACATATGATTCATTTGCCAGTTTTAAAGCCATGCACTGGCTCCATTTTCCAGAACTATTAAAAAACACCATTGGAAATTTGAAATGCTACTAGATCTCTGATTGTGTCTCAAAAATAATACTGTATGAAGTCCTGTGTTTCAGATAACCATACATTACTATTACTAAATATGTTTTTAATTTAAAGGTATATTAAAATAACCTCCGCACAAAATGATAGTTCACAATTAAAATGTATCTGTTTTTATGACACTTTCATATACATATAGTAATTGATAGAAGTAGAGCTTCTTTTTACTTGGTTTTTCTCTTTGTCAGATACATTTGACAGATTGGTGAGGAGAGATATTGATAAGAAGTACAAAACTGAAGTGGAAAAAGTAGACACCACACCACCAGTGAAATTTACACAATCATTCTTAGAAATTAATGAAATTGGTAAGTTAAATGAAAAATTGTTGTGTATTATAGGCATGGCAATTTCCATTTTACAACTGTGATTTGTCCCTTTCCTTATACCATCATCCCTGCTTCCACAACTTACAATGTAAACTGTTGCAATTGATTCAATATTCACTGGCTTGCTCCAAATGTCATGATTATGTGATGAATGTTATATACTATTTGACAGACTTATAACACAGATTTACGAAAGATCAACAAGTTTAATTTGTGCCATCATGATCTCATTGGAACAAATGCTATTTTCTTGAGTTATGTGGATATAATGCTCATTTGTGGTCCTTGTGGTTTTCTTGTCACTACCATGGGTTTCTCTTTGAGAATGTGGCATTACTTAAACTTGACCTATATTTACAGGTGCATGCAGCCAACAAAACAAAACATTCTAACCCTTCTGGAACATATGGTCTCACGTTAATTTATAATTTCCATGTGGATACAAATTGTCCCTAATTTCATCAAAGGTCCCGAAATGTATATCTGTATCACTGTAACAGTCGTTGGTCCCTGACAGTACAGCTTCATTATTGCATCAGTTGGTGGTTCCTGACTGAGAATTGAAGTGCCTTTGCACATGTTTTATCCAGTCTGCACTCAATAAGGGAAACTTTCTCACATATTAAAGTTTGCCAAGCTGTAATTTGTATAGGTAGTCAGTTTAAAATGTAAAAATAGTGAAAACATTGTGTGCATTTCTGATCAAGATTTTACAATATTACCATTGACATTTAGTCATGTTCTTAACATTTTCTTTCTTGAATGCATCCCTGAACTACATGTAAACTATATGTCTGAGGTTTCATCCATAAATCTGTCAGTTACACTCCTTTCTCTGGAATATGTATGGAAATTAATTAAAGGGGAGATTGAAGAAGATGGGAATGTTTCATGTAGGGGAACTGTCCTTACTCTGAGACGATATAAGGATATTAATTAATAGAGAGACAGAGGTTAACAGGAGTCCATCAGGGAAGACGGGGGTTGGGCGGGAGCTGTAGATCTCTCCTTTAGAATATGTATTAATTAAAAGAGAGACCAGAAAAACAAGAATCCTCTATATTAGGGTAAATATATTTCCTCTGGAATCGTCCATATGGAGTTACAGCTTGAGCTTATTTTAGCTAACAGAAATGCATAAGTAAAGTGATGTGCATATTATCAAATACGGTAGTATTGATTGAAAAATCTTTATTTGAAAAATTATGATCAATCCATATCTTTATCTAGCTGCATGGCATTCAAACTGATCAAAATTGACATGTCAGTTGTAATGCTTGATTCAGCTTTGCTCATAATCTGCCATACATATATTGTCATATTTTCACATCATACATAGATCATATTAATTTCTAAAGATGCATCATCTGGCGCACAACACTTAATCTCCTACAACTGCAGTTTACACTTTCAGTGCTATAGTGACTCATTGACCCCCTACAGAAATTAAGTGATCTGTATAGGGCTATCAATGCCATTCTATCAATGGTGTAATTGAATTACTATGTCATAATCATAAAATGGCCCAATTAAATCATTACCGACTATCATGGTATTGTGCGTGGTCAATCCCAGTCAGTGGCAGTCTGGTGCGAGGTGCAAAAATAGTAAATAATGGGCTGTGATAAGATTTCTAAACTAATGGGGTTTTTTGTTGTTCTTTTTCCCCCAAGAATTAGGGGATGTAGATATAGACATGAAGAAAGCCCTGCTGGATTCTCCCATGGTTGGCCCATGTGTACAACAACTGCCAAGCTGTGATCTGAAAAAATCTCTAGCCCAGCTGCGTTCACAACCCCTAATAGAGGACGACAATAGGTATACTTGAAATTACGACACGATAACAATGGAAAAAAAAACATCTATACAAATGTTCTTTTAAGCTTGTTAGCCTCCCATCTGTATTACCAGACAGAACTTTAGACTTAGTGCTTATAATCAGTCAGTGTCTGTGTGTCACATTGTCTGGGACATCATTTGTGTACTTATAGACGCATACAATTGCCAAATTTTGTATGTAAGTCCCTCGTGGGATGGCATAGTGCATAGGGTTATTGTTCCGCCTATAAACACAGTTATGGCCTTTTATAAGTTTGTCTTTGACAGATCTCATATCCTATCAACTCAAATTGCCAAATTTTGTATGCAAACGTCTCAAATAATGGTTGAGTGTCGCTAAATTCCGATAATGATATTAATTAAATCTTGTCTCCCACATTATACAGAGTTATGGCCCATTGTTCATTTCTGAGACCAAATCTGTCCAGATTTGAAGGACTGTGGATGGTTTGCAATACTTTGCCTTACCTTGTGTTCAATAAAGTTAATATAAGCTATAATTTTTAAACCATTAACTGATACTTTAATGGGGCTTGAAGTGTGCCATCATCATCCATGGAAGGTGTGCATTACTGTACTACTACAGTTCCATGTATATAGGTGCATTAGAAAGCAAGACATGGTTTTGTCTAGTTGATTGTGCACATGTATCATTCAGGTTTTGTATTTATAACTAATGAGTGTAGAGCCCAAAGGGTAGGGCCCAAATAGGAAATTGGAATATTTTTTTAAAAGAATAACTCCATTTAGAAGGACTTGATGAGTCAAGTCTAGAACTAAAAGGAAAAAGAATGAGTCTTCTGTATTGATACCACCTACAAGGATTTCAGGTGAGTGATTCAGGCCCATGTGACTTTTGTTGTTTATTAAGCATGTCATCTAGCAGTCTAACCTGTTTTTTGTCATAGCCATTGATTAATAAATAAAAGTATTTTGATTTTAAAGTTGGTACAAAAAGTCTTTGCAGAATGTTATTGAAAAGTTTTAGTCAGTGGTTTACACCTTATGGAAATCAGATCTAAGAGAACTTTATGGAAATTAATGTCCATATTGGTGTTTAGTGAAAAAAGGAACCCTGTCCACAGGTCAGTGCTCAACAAAGCTATATGTCATGATCAGTGGTATAAAAAAACTTTTTCATCACGGCTTTGTAAATCAAGGTTCATCTTGTGAAAACAACAATTGTATTCAAGCAAGCAAAGGAATGTTTCTGATGTCTTCATATTCAACATAGTATGGTTTGTAAAAAGAATATTTTATTGTTCGACATCTGAAGCCTTTACTTTCACTTTCAGTAACAATACATTAACACATTGTTCTATTACTATTCTGCCATTACAGATTACTTACACCAGCACAAAAAGAAAATATTGTTTGGAAAATTTGGCAGCATGAAAGATATTTGGATGATGTTTTATCACTGAGACTGCCAGGTACCCTCATACTTTTGTAAAATTTGTGTTTTTATGAAAATATCTTTGTATTAGGGATGCATGCATAATGTAAATTAAATGCAAAATGTAGATAAGTTGCATGATACATCATAAAATAAAACTGATAAAAAAATTACGCTTTTTAAAGATAAATATTCAAAGCAGTTTACCATGTGCATTATTCCGTGATATAAGCTTTTAATTATGAAATCGATTTCAGCATCAGAGTACTAGTCCAATAATAAATTTGCTGAGCTTTTAATTTTAATGATTAATGCACTATTTCTACACGTCCAGGGTGACACAACACTAATATGATAATACAATATTTATAAAAAACAAAAACAAAATGTTCCTATTGAAGAGAAAAAAAAAATGTTTTATAGAATTTGAGGGTAAGCCGACATTTGACATTGACATTGGTCCAAATAAAGCAAAGGAAATGCTGAAATTGAAAGCTGATGAGGACCTTGGCAAGATTGAGCTATGTTTGTGTTGGGATGCAATATCTGTGGCTGCAGTGAAGATGAAGGGGTGTCAAGTGGAAAGACTGAAAGAGGCAGACCGTCACAACAAGTGCACCACAACAGCAGACTCTCCAGTTGAACAGTTCAAAAAATACACTTCTACAGCTTTATTTGGCAAGTGAAACTAGCGATTACATTTAGCATTGGCTGCATGTGAAGGTTGTCTTTATATGAAAATGCATATTTACAACTTTTCAGACAAGGACATGCTGCAGTGATTTTCTTAACCACCATCCCCCAACCCATCCTTTTTTTTGTGGGGGGGATTGGATATTCCATCACATTCCAAATCACATTCCAAAAAAAATTACCACTGGTTTTGGGTTATTTGACAGAATTTATTTTTAAACTTACACAATTTTTATAAAGATTCATTGAAACAGTTTTATCATTAGAATAGAGATGAGTCATATGATTAAATCATTATGGTAAAACTTTCTGGTGCAAGGAAGGTGAAAATTCCTAAAATGTACAGGAAAAACATTTGACTATTAAACTAGTAGGCTTATCTATTAATGAGCTGGAGTTGCTGAAGGTCTAAGCAGTCAGGTTTTTATTGCTTTTGAAGAAAATCAATCAACTTAACTTAAGGTTATTGATACATTTAGAAATTCCAGGGCCGATTGAAAAAAGGTTAGATCACTTTAGGAAAGAATCATGTTTTATGCATGTGCTTCATTCTTTCAATTTAAAGTCAATCAATCAATAACACTGAGCTTTTCTTTATATAGATTAACACATGTAAGGGTGTTTAAATCTTGCATGAATTTTCACATCCAGCCAATGCCAAAATCCAGCTTGGTAATAATCGTGTAAGGGAACAAAGTCTGTAAACAAATTAATCTGCCCATGTCTTGAATCTACTTCTAAAGCAAGTATATGCTCACACTTCTATCCCTCAAGATATTTTCTATGTTTACTATGGCAAAATAAACACTGAATACATTGGGCTTATATTGTGTAACACTTACTGTTTAAAGAAATATTTGGTCAGAATTCAAGATCATGATTTCTGTATTTAAAGGAAATGAAATCCATATATAACGCTACCCCAAAACAGTTTTGGTCCTTTTTTTAGCTCACCTGGTCCGAAGGACCAAGGTGAGCTTATGCCGTACCGTGGCGTCCGTCCGTCTGTCAACAATTTCTTCAAACGACTTCTTCTTCTTAACCACTGATTTAAATTTGACGAAATTTGACTGGAAGCATCCCTAGGTAGTGGGGATTCAAAATTGTACAAATGGGGGGGGGGGGTTCTGTAGAACTATGTGATAGATATTTATCATATTTGATTG
>JAUMHH010011589.1:0-11083 GCA_032359455.1 Chlamys rubida
ACGTGCTAATCGGCACGAGGCTATCTCCCCCTAGGGGGTGACAAGCTGATCTTTCCCGGCTAAAACGGGAGACACACTTGTGAAGGGTGGGAGAAATAATTGTCATTGGGTGAATATGCTGTGCACATTATGTTGGGCTTTATTTTGATTGCATTAATATGTTCACAATACCCGTCACTGCCTGGAATAAATAATAATCTACAAACTGCAGGGTGATGTTTGAATAGGTAAATGACATTTTTAATATATCCACTATCAGGATGTACTTACTTTTGGAGATGTTTGCCGAGACCGTACTCCAACATATTGTTGAGAGAAGTCTCTGTCTGGGGCTTCAGATCAAATCCAACGATCTTGCTCATCTGTACACGATAAAACAAACCAAAAATGTAAACATAGAAAAGAATTATCTATCCGTATAATATTATTGATTATAATGGAAGACTCCAAGTCAGCAGTAACATAATACTGGTAAATGAGACATAATTCATCGAATGCATCTCTTACTATCTGGAATTTAAAATTTGTGGTACCAGGTTCACAAGCGGTAAATATTTTACCAATATGCAGAATTATAGTGTTTAACCCTTTTACCCATAGGTAACTTGAGTAGACATTCATCTGGATGAGTCCATTATGGTCTACAGTGGTGAAAGGGTTAAGACTTTTCAGCAGTGTTAGACAGTGGACCTTAGGCCTCCTCATTCACAATTGCATATGACAATTATTTCCTTAAATCTACAGATTTCTCTATTACTTACAGAATCCCAATGACGATCCCTGATACCAGGATTACAGATGGTCTGCAGAATAGGAAGATGTTGTTTGAATTTATCAATCTTGTTCTTGGTGTTATCAGCGATTCTCCTTGGTCCTGCCTGATCGTTAAAGGATTTGGTCAGTTTGTACATGGTCCTCCACATGTCTGACACTTCTGTTTCAATCTCCTCGGCATTCAAGCCCTGGAAAGCACCTGTCAAAAGAGAATAGTTGCAACTGAAAAAGGGGATCTGAAAAGGTCCAAATGTTTTGTTTTGAAGTTTAATATTATTTATTACATATTTTACTAGAAATATACCCGTGTTCAGTTATAAGCCCATCCGTTGTTAAACATATTTTGATATGCCAGTGATATCTGGAAATAAGACCATTTTAACACATAAAGTGTCAAATCTTGGATTCTGTCTAGAACTCCATAAGTCACTTTATAAAATTTCCTTTAAATTATTCATTTGAAAGGTTAAGAAAACTGTACCATTGAGCCACTTCTCGTGTTTCTGGTGGAAAGTGTATGCAGTTCCCCATAGCTTTTCGTATGGTTCCTTGGTGGTGAACATGGTTTTTAACTGAGGGAATTCACTTGTCTCCCATTCCAGCAGCCGTTCTTCCTCATTAATTCCCTCCAGTTCATCTCGGGCAGCCTCCAGGTTGGTGGTGAGAGCTGCCAGCTGTTCTGTGTTAGTCCTCATGGCTTCCTCACTGAGGAACTGTAAGCACACACAACTCATTTACTCCAACAATCACTATACCATATTCATTGAATCCCAAGAAAAGGATAACACTCTCAGCAGGGATGTACAGTTTCACTAGCCTGCCTTGCCCTAACAGATTTTATGTAAGGTCAATGTACTTCCTTGGCCTAGCTGTCAATATAGCTAACACAAATGTACTCTCTGGTCTGTCCTCATACATATTGCAATATATACATTCATTCTAAATATGAGATAATCTATAACTTTAGGGTAGGTCATTTTGTCAGAATCTTTTTAGTGAGGATTTCCAATGAATTATTGAAGGTTATAAAAATGTAGTGGAAAATTATTTATAAACAAAATCTATAAAAAGTTAAATAAAACGTTACCTCTTTCTTCCTGAAGGACTCTACTTCCTTGACCATATCATTGAGTTTTTCTTCATACGCTTGTGTCCTCCTCTTAAGCTCATCCTCAATGTGGTCACGCTTGTTGATGATCCTGGACTGGGACAACTCAAACACAGACTTGATGTGATCAGGCCACAGGAACACCAGACTGTTCAACTTAGTGTCCTCCACTTTACAAATAAAAGTCAATGTTTTAGTCGTGTTAGGAAGAACTGTTCCAGGTGAAGTAAAAAGACTCATTCAGCAAGTTATTTACATTTATTATTGTCAATAGATATAGGAGGAAATAGCTAAGACTTGCTTATGAACTAAATTTCTTTTAGTTACTCTAACAAATGCAATCATCATCTTGTCAAGCTTTGAATTGAAATACAAAATGGAAAGCTAAGGAGAATAGATACATACATGGGAAGATGGCATAGTCCAACAGGAACATGAGCCGACTTGTGGCATCCTCTATCTCGTCTTTCAGTTTGTACACCGTCACATCTGACGACTAAACAAAAACAATTTTCATGACTATCAAGATTTCAAATAACAAAAATTCAATAAAAACTCACTGTTTTTATTGACATACAGTCTTATAAATCTATCTTTCACATGTCTTTGAGCCATATATGTAAAGATGTTTATTTCTAACTCACTACTACTGTATGTAAAATGATGAACTTACTATCAATATGTAGTGTTATGGGTAAATATGATGATACCTGATTTTGTTAGAATTTTATTGGTAATAAGCTACCTGTCAGGATATAAAAGTCCAGAAAGCACAAACTTTTAACAACCTCCCGGTGTGTTTCACAAGTGTATCACTGACACTTGTCAAGCGACCAGCTATGGACATGGTCATGTGACGAAATGTCCAACACCTTAAAAAAGAGAATATCTAAGGCCATAAATGGATCCAGTGCCAAGCCCCCATCCTGAGCAGAGACTGCAGATATGAGCTTGCGGCAACTGACCAGAGCATTTTGTCATAGGATGATGACCATCGTTGGACATGTGACAATGTCGGTGAATATCCTTCACCACTTTACAGAGACACCGGGAGAGTGTTGAAAGCTTGTGCTTTCTTGTCGTAGAGATCCTGACAAGTTACTGTTTACCAATCAGAAGTGTGATGACAACTAGCCATACAACTGAGCCTTTCCCTAGAAGATGACATATGGTCAAACAACTGACCGTTTTTAGGTACTCTTGGCTATCCACTAGTTCTTTGGTTGTCTCTGGAATCTCACTGACTTTGTCAGCCATCTCATCATAACGCTTACAGATTCTAAAATCAGATGGAATAACAAGTGAATTAAAGTGTTTTGATTTTTTGATAAAATGTCAACAGGAAAAAAACCTAAGGAATGTTATTTTTTTTTTTCATTGGATATCAGTTAAAATATTGCATCAATTTTGCCCTGTTATTTTGAAAATACAATTTCCATTTTATTAAATTTGATTCAATCAATGTACCGCAGATTCACTCAATGCAAATTGTCACTGATAGTCAGATACTAACTGTTTTCCCTGACATATGAGCCACAAAACCAGAGGGTGAGACAGTACTAACTTACCCTCTGTTGAGTTCCCTGTTTTCGTCTACTTGGTATGTGACCAGCTTCTCTTTGAGCCTCATGGCTCGTGCACACAGATCATTGTTGAGGTTGACACAATCCAAACAAAACATACTAAGTGGTACTGTGATACGTAGCAGGCTAATCTCATCCTTCAAGTCCTGGAAACTGATGATTTTCTGGAGTAAAAACAAAACAAAAATTACTTACCACAACATCATACATTCATTCTTAGATGATAACTAAATTAAATATGAATCATACTTGCGATATCATAATAACAATAACATAAAAAGGTATGGGGTCACCTGCCCGACCTTATGGGCTTACTCTGGGTACTCCATTTTTGTCATCTGACCACCTCCTACTGTTTGAACATTTTGATATACAAATATAGGGTACACACCTTTTTGAAAGCCTCAATGGAGTGTTTTTCCCTGAGGAATGATGCTACATCCTGATCTGCCTTGTTGTCCAGAAGGTCAGAGTACTTCTTGTAGGTGTTTAAGTATCTGCAAAAAACATTGTTCAGTGAAATTCTCTCAATTAATGCTTCTTTGTTCAAATAAAATGTCCACAAATTTATACCAACCACAACATTAAGAACAGTAGCAACTTTCTGAAGGTATCTCTACCCCTGATCTTTATTGATTTTGCATACAAACATTTATAACACTAAATTTGACTGGGACATAACTATCATGACAGGCTGCCCCAAAATAGACCATATCTCTATAATTATATAAAGACTCAGTTAAGGGATCCCACAATTCTAGGAGTCAACCCTGTGTCCACCAGTAAGACTGGTGCTACAATAACTGTGAGATTCATCAAAACCTGATGAGAATCGCTCACTTTTGGGGTCCCGTGGTGTTGATTTTGAAGATGTCCATGGCCTTGTCCACGTAGTCTGTGACCAGTGTTTCTTCAATCTTCACACTCCTCAGCAGCAGTCTCTGGGCACGCATGTCTGGGAACAACTCACACTCCACCTGTACCGGAAACAACAGGTATAAACACTCACTTAACCCATAACCTACCTACATACAACAACAATCTAACAGCATGGGGTCGTAGTGGTCTACTAATCAACTACATTGACCACCACACTCAGACAGAAAACATTATTCTAAGAACTGTAACTTACATTTTTCAAACATTTAGACTCGAAATAAATCAATATTGAAAACATATAGTAAACAATTTGCGAAAACTGAACAAAGTACAAAACAATATATATTGACCGGTAAGAGAAAAATAAACCTACCCTTGTGAGACCCTCTCCACTAGCGATGATTTCCGAGAAACATCGGAGAATGATGTCCCTTATCTCCCTGAATGGAGGATCAAACTGAATCCTTGGTTCATCCACTCTAAGCTTGATGATCATCACTTGGTCCGTCACATACTGGAGCTCATCAAATGTGTCACCAAAGTCATTGCCTCCCTAACAAATCAACACATTGCTATGATTCCTGGTCTAGTAAGTACAAATACTGATATCGTCAGACAATTTGTTATAGAGTTTGAAATTCTCAAGGCAATTCCTGAACAAAGGACACAAATGGGACTACATTATAAGCAAGAATCTGCAATAATCATATTTGTAGTCAACATGGTTTATTATATTTAGTAAAATGTTAACGACACAAAGTAATTATAATTAAGTGTAATAGTGGCTAATTTATTTTCAATGAACATTCATGACCATATAACCATGTATAACAGAACCAGTGCCATACACTAAGTGATCTTCTTAATATACATTACATTTACTGTGCCTATAACAGAACCAGTGCCATACACTAAGTGATCTTCTTAATATACATTACATTTACTGTGCCTATAACCAGTCAATTAAATGGTATTTTGCACTCACAGCAATGGAATGAATGCAACGTTACTGAAGTATCATACTAAATACAAATCTGGCCAAAGCATCATATATGTACCTTGTGAGTTTCAAAGAACACCAGGAAGTCTACCAGGGAGTTGATGACCATGGATCGCAGCTGTATTGACATGAGTGCCGCCACACAAGCGAAGAACTCCTCCACCAACTGAGTGGAGTCTGTGTCATTGGGTGGCACCAGGTCCTGCCACAAATCGTTCTTGTCCACAAAAACCTTCGCACAAGTGGGAATCCAGCTACAAAAATATATCAGCTTGTTATCACTTACAACACATTACAATTAAAAGAAAAAGCTTTGCAAATTTTTTATATCAATACTGTAGATTGTTTATATTTTGTGAGATTTTATTTCCATAAAATTTTGTACTTGGGGAGTCTATTGTGAAATCAAATATCAAAGGAACAATTATTTTCACACAATCTCGGACAAATGTACCAAGTGAAACGTGGATAAATGTCCCCATTGGATACAGGTGGGTCGGTTCGTCCTATTAAGAATACATTCAGGAGGATTGACTTTCAGAGGTGTGATAACTTACCTTTTACGGAGGACTTCATGAGCCTCCCAGCATTGTTTCTTTACCAGGGATTCAAACTCATTGGGGAGAAGGGGTAGGTCAGCCTCCCTAAGTTCCTTAAGATTCACAAATCTTAGACTGTTAAACCTAGGAACAATCAAATATCATGTGTTATCAATGTGTCCCATAAACCAGCCAACAAAATTAATCCTGATGATACAATACATAGATGCATCTGATTTAATGTGCAAAATAGGAAATTATAGTGACAATGAAATCCTAATTCAATGTGAATTCAAATTAAAAGGATCTAATGTGAAAACGTATGGACTACTCACTGGTCAAACCAGACGTCCTGGAGCTCCAGCATGATTGGGTTGGTGATGAACAGATGCTCCATGGTGTAGCCCTTCAGGTCGCTATAGGTGGAGTGCCATGGTACTGGTGCCCGGATTATCCTAAGATAAAGATAACATCCTTAAGTTTTGCAATTACTTGCCCATATATCTAAAATATCTATTGATATAAGATCTAAGATCTATTGAAATCAAATGTAAGAGAAGACCCATTGCTATTATAATTCATTTTGGAGAAAAGAGTAGAAACATAAGCTGTCTTATTCAAATCTGTCATATTCAAAAACCTATAGAAAACTTCTATGAAATCAAGTATCTGCAAATAGCCGAACTTTGCTTTAATTACATGTGTATAGATTTGGTAAAGTGATAATTTCCCCAAAAATTACCTCTTCTGAAATGGTTTTGGGGTCCATCCAATGTGTAGTCTTTCTTTCTCTGTGGGATCTTTTAGGATATAGTCCACTGTAAATAATATAGGGCATGTACATGTTTATAGATACAAGCCAGGTATACAAAACAGTAGCCAACAACTATTGTCAAGAAATCAGATCCTAGAATATTTAAACTATAATTGATGGAGCAGGTTTTTTTTTTGTTGGAATGTACCCTTTCTTCAAACTCTCAAAATACTCTAGAACTAAATATTTTATTAACATTACAGCTTTACTGAAATGTAACCTTCATGGTTTTCTCAAAAGCTTTCATTTTTGTACTCATATCATTATCAATGACATTTTTTGTATAAAATTTTTGATCAGAACACAAATGAAGGCAAAAAAATTATAGATATATCCATATCAAAATATTTGTAACTGACCAATGGTCTTGCGAATGCTGAACTCGTAGTCATTGATGACTTCCTTTGAGAGATCCTCTACCATGCCTTTGAGTTCAACGCTGGACAACAAGGGAGCTGGTACAAGCTCACAGATATTCTTCATTGTGTCAGGATGAGGCTGTGCCAGCATCTCTCGCCGGATACCCTTCTCTATGTAGTAGTAGTACCTCTGTCAAAGACCAAACCAAATGCATCAATATTGTACTGTTGATGGACAAAAACAAAACCAATCAGAGCCAAGGAGTAAAATAGGACACCCTTTTACAAGTGTCATTCTAACCCTTCATATTCTATCCTTCAGAGTAGAACCAATGATAATAATCAGTGGACCATTAAAAACAAGACTTTGCTAATCTGGACTTTGACAGTGCAATACTTGTAAAGTCTGACGATTAGATCTTAAGTTTATATACAATGTATGTCCAAATACTAACAGTAAGGTAACAATATAAAAACAAAAAAGGCTTTTGTTATATCGATAACCATTTTCAAAACTTTAGGAGACCACAATTTTGGAGAAAGTCCTGAAACTTCAATGTTATTTTTTTCTATTAGTTCCCTGTAGAAAACCTGTACATTACAAACCTGGTTCATTATTACTTTTATATAATTTTAGCTCTAGATTTATGTTACTGTAAACATATATATTTAATAGTAATCTGGTATTTTAGTGCTTTTCATACTTTTAATATTGTGCAAAGTTATAATGACCCTAATTGAAGTTTTAGTATATTTTAACATTAAATTAAATCAATGTATATGCTACGTTTCAAATCCCAAATATATATTTCTCACAAGTTTACAAGTACTGCTTTGTTAAAAATGGATAATTAACATACAAGTATGTTGGTTTTGAAGTCTGACACTTTTAATTCAAAACAGTTCAGGTCTGTATGCAAAAGATGTTACATGGAATTGATCAGTGATGTTTTTACCTAGTTTAGTGCCAAATACAGACGGATTCCCCAAGCAAGAAAGTGCGTTTTTCCCAAAATGAAGAAAAACTGAGGAATATGTTCCCAATTTCAATAGAAATAATCCTATATTTTCCCGTTTCATGTATTGTAGGAACAGGATGTTGTAAAATTGAAGTAGAAAAAACATTGATGATTGTATTTGAATTTTAACTATGCCTAGAATATAATGAAAGTTAAAATGTTGACCATACACATTGGCAAGCACACATTATATACATGAATATGACTTTACAGAGGGAGGGGGGTCTCTTATGATGGTAGACTATCATTTCAACTCAACTTTTAAACAGATCTTTAATCAAAGTCAAATATGATCACCAGTAATTTCATTTTATGGCAGCTACAACATGAAATCAGATATAGTCTGTCATCAGAGGTCACCATCATGTCCTAACAACTGGTACCATGTCTCAACAGACTTGTCTGGAATAATAGGCAATGAAATAACCGAACAGAATTTTCAATGGAAATTTTATTTGGAAATTTTCATTGTGAGTATAGAGTCTGTAAGCTATTTAGATGTCTATACATTAGCCAAGTCATTTATTATTTAAAAGAGGTTTCGTTCTAGACTGATCCATAATTTTATAAAGACTTGAGTCCTTGCCATTTAAATAGTTTGATAACAACACACATTTTGGAAAAGATCCAATACCAGTACGTAGAAGGCCATAACCAAAGTTCAATCAAAAGATTAAACCAAGTGATAAGTTATTCTAATCTGCTTAAATGTCCGTCTATTAGAACACCACTGTGCACATGTCTCTACTAATCCTTACTTTTATTCATATATTACACACGAAAAATAGAGTTAGTAAATGACAACACTCAGATAAAACAGATTTTTTACTGCAAAGATTAACTGATGTGATTTTTGCATGTTGCAATGTTACATTTACCAGAAGATTATAGTGTTATTTAAAAGTATTTATATTGGATATGACGTTGGGCCTCAAACAGACTCAATCAGATTACTAACAACAGACTTGGCAAAAACCATACAATGATATTTGGAAAGATAATGTGATCTTCTTTAACTTGGCACATCAAACTTAAAGCAAATATTTATAACCAAATTTGTGTTGCAATAATAACCTTGCAATATACCTAATAGTTACACTCCAGTACTTAAATAGGCAACACATCCTATATACATTTGCAAAAAGGCCTGCAAACCCAAAATCCTTCCTCTGAAATAGACCTACACATCTGATATATTTTTTCACTCCAATAGGCCTTTCCTATATTTTAACTTTAACTTATTCCGTATATAAAGGGATTACAAGGAACCATCCAGAGGAGGATATCTATCGCGGCCATGACATAGCAACAGCCATGAAGCCCCACAAGACTTTACATAACATCCTTGTACACCCTAAGGATAAAACACTCAAAGAAAGCATTGCAAAATGTGTGTATAAAATTGGATGCAAGAATTGTGACACACCATGGCAATATGTAAGAGAAACTGATAGGGGATTTTAAAGTCCAACTTGGTGATCACTGTAAAAAGGGAAAGAAATTTACCCAATCAGAAGGGAAAGAAATTTACCCAATCAGAAGGGAAGCTGTCAGAATCCTAGATCAGTAAATTGACGACCCCATATCATGCCACACAGCAAAATCCTGTTACTAACTGGGAGAATTCCAAAGTGTTGGTCAGAGAGAGCAACCTGTTCAAGCAGGCCAGTTCTGAATCGAGATTAGGGGGCTCATAGTCTCATACATCTATGACAATGTATTAGCATCTATAGCTGAACCGGTTCTCCGATTTGATCACCATTTTACAAGTGTGCATATAAGCCAAATCATCGGCAACTTTATCATGAACTTGTACATGTTTTAAACTTTAGTGTACATAATGCTTTACCGGTCAATTGTCTTATGAATGTGCTAGAGTACATATCATACCTGTCTGTGAAACGTCACATATTAACCTTTCACTGGTTGTGCTAAATGAACCTTTACAAAAGATCTCAATTTACTTGTAGTATACTCAAGCAGACCAGCATACGTGATATCCCAATCTTAAACAGGCCTGCACACCTGACAGCATATGATGATACACAACAGATATCATAATATTCACATGTGCCAGCTACACACCTGCCAGAAATGTATACATTGTATCTAGATGCGTATGACATTAAGTGATTTCCTTTTGAAAGGTGGTCACAGAATGATTACTTGAAAAGTAGCAAGCTGATATTCATATCTGAAGTTAACTTGCAGGTCCCTTATAATTAGATAACCTTATAAGAAATTATGTATTTATTTCATATTTCTGTTAAAAAAAAAAAAATTATCAACATCCTAATATCAATCTAATAGTATACAGTTTATGATTGACAACACGGAAAAATATATCCAATAACTGAAGTAGAATTGACCTTTTTCCTATAGTAACAAATAGCAATAGCAACAAATCAAACAACTGCTTGTAAGGAAGCGTAATGTGGTACATATATGTACAATTTAATCCTGGTAAGGAGAAATCATACATGTATACATTCACATTATGTCTGGAGAAAAAATTCCAGCCACGCTTTTAACATCGAAAACAGCTGTTTTTTGGGTAAAATGCCAAACTGGTACAAAGTACATTCATTTTCCAATCCAACCAGAATCGGTAATTCCAGAAAAATACCCATGCCCCAAATGGGTGATCCTAACAGGATTTTCACAAATTATTTTTTTTAGTTTTCCCAACCCAACAATAATCATACATGGGAACGAAGATTATTGGAATTTTGGCTAAAAATGTTATTTTTCTAACAGGTTGAAAATCTAGGAACAAATAGGGTGGTTTGGTCTAAAATATACAAATGTAATTTTACTTGCTTTGGTTTTACTTACTTGAAAACTGATTAATGCTTGTGTATTAGATAGTACAGCTGAACACAATGGAAAGAAGTTTTCAGCTCTTAACTATTTTTGCTTGACTTATCACTACTTGTGTATTAGATAGTACAGCTGAACACAATGGAAAGAAGTTTTCAGCTCTTAACTATTTTTGCTTGACTTATCAC
>JAUMHH010011600.1:0-11082 GCA_032359455.1 Chlamys rubida
ACAGGTTTTGCTCAATTAGTTACATGTATCATTCAGCATAGTAATTGTAGGCGGTAAGCTTAAAACGTGTATTTAATGATATATTTCTGGAACAGGATTTTGGGTCCTCTAAACCAGAATCAGGGCATAGTGATTGTGTTATTAATGAAAAAGGTTAACTGTAACGACACAACAGTTTATACATGATCTCAAATTATAGATGTATATATATAGTCGGGATTGGTTGAGATGAATGTGAATGCAGAACAGCTGGTGACAGCACATGTTTTATCAATATACAATTGCATTCAAGCTTCCAGATACAAGCTTTTGATTCATTGTTCTGATCCGACATGCTGCGAACACTTACCCTGGATGCTGTATAGGCGACCATTACCAGTGGTGTAGTTAGATAACATGTGTTCGACATTTAACAAGCACGGTCAATGGTCTCAGTATCTATTGCTGCATAGTTACGTTCCTTTTATTTCTAAATACTCAGCGATACTTTTAGCTTGGTCAGTGTTCTTTGTAACCACTTAACGAGTATAAATTGTTCACTGACCACACATCGCCGTCATATAAAAATGACTTCGCCATTTGTTATGCATTCGATACAGAAATAACGTGTGCATGTCGTTCAACGGTTCCTGATTCAGATAATTACCAGGTATGTATCCAATATAAATTTATCATGGAGGTCATTTTCCTTCTTGATTGACGCATCTGTTCCTGTTGTTGACTGTTCGTGATATTGTTTCTTATACTGTACATTTAAATTTAAAAGTTGTGAATCAACGTGTCCAAATGTCTATAACATGTAAAGATGGCTTTCATAAGTGATATTTTTCTGACAGATAAGTAATTGCTAGTAAATTTTACAATCTTTTTTAGTACAGATTTGAGGCAATGACAACATTGTGTTTAAAACTTGTTGGTGGTAATACGCAAACTCTTATATTCAGCCAATCATATTAAGGACCTACATTCATCAAAATATTCAGTTTTACAGGGAAGAATTCGTTTTACACATTGCAAGGTGTTGTTGTTCATTTTATTTGGTGAATAAATTTAATCAAAATAAAATCAAATACAAACTTCCATTAGCATAAGATTTACAGGTTGAAAGAATAATTTTAAGTAAATGTTACTAGAAATATCCAAATATCACTCCAGAAAAACATATTCGTTTCAGGAAAAAGAGATTGCATTTTATTTTAACGTATATACGATATCACAATATCAACTGAACGCCAATCAAGCACAAACAGATACAATTCAAACATCGACTGGTGGCGGACAAATCAAACAATACAAGATTTAGAAAGATGCCTTTGTCTAAGACTGAGGACATGTACTACGGTCACCGTGTTGGTCTCATTAGGCACTACTCTATGTCCGCGTACGATATCACGTTTGATATAATCCTCACTAGTGTGGCTCTGTTGTCACTACTCTATTTCCGCGTACGATATCACGTTTGATATAATCCTCACTAGTGTGGCTCTGTTGTCACTACTCCAATATTTAGTCTATTGTTAGCACTTCTTGTATTATTCTGGTTTCGTGATGTCCAATCTATTGTCATTTACTATTTGTGTCATTCTTTGTTCGGCATATTCAGTCTATTGACCATTAACGTCACTAAATAAGTATAGCAGACATTGGAAATCTATTTCTGAAATGTTTTTTTTGTTTCACCGAATGACAAACTAGCAATAAACAATACGTGTGCTGCAAATATACCTATATTTTGACCATCCCTTCCGATTCCGGAGCTTATTTATAGCAGTTTTTAACAGCCACCTGCTACAAACGGAAGTTAGAAATATCCGAGTTTGTCACGAACATTTTATTTGTGTACCAATGTGTTATGCATACGTGTGTACGATATAATGATACCGCCTGAAATCCAACCATATACTTACAAGATTACATAGCATGATACGAACCACTTTAAGTATCAACTGCTACGGACAAATTTATTAAACCAAAGTTTAGAGAGATGCATTTTAAAGCCCCACATTCAAGGTTGCAGGGGTTATATGTGTTAAAATTTTCAAACAACTATCTCTCAATTTCTCAAAAAGCCCAGGGTGGTGATATATGCCCATATCATACTGGGATGAAGGGCTACATAATTCGTTCAAATTAATGACATTGACCCTTTTCAATGTCATAGGGATAAAAAAAGGCCTAGCTTGACCAGTAGCATGTTGGTATGAACTGTTACGAAGTATGTTCATATAAATAATCTGAACTGACATTCTAGGTCACAGGCGTCATATGTCTTAAGAACTTTAAACATCGTCAGTAGTAATCCGTAGAATAGATAAACGTTTAAAATCACTTCGATAATATAATTGGGAAGTATTCATTTTTCTGCGTGGTATGTGGATTTTGACGATTCTGATCAAATGTTTTTACGTATTCTTTGAGGTTGTGTTGTCCCTACCCAAGTTCTTCCGTTGATTTTTTTGATTTTTAAGATTCGACCTAGAACTTCATGTTTGGTGTCGTCGATACAGCTTATCCTTCTACGGTATCTGACCTTAGTCTAGTGTGCATCTGACCTTAGTCTATTGTGCATCTGACCTTGGTCTAGTATCCATCTGACCTTAATCTATGTGCATCTGACCTTAGTCTATTGTGCTTCTGACCTTAGTCTATTGTGCATCTGACCTTAATCTATGTGCATCTGACCTTAGTCTAGTGTGCATCTGACCTTAATCTATGTGCATCTGACCTTAGTCTATTGTGCATCTGACCTTAGTCTATTGTGCATCTGACATTGGTCTATTGTGCATCTGACCTTGGTCTATTGTGCATCTGACCTTAATCTATGTGCATCTGACCTTAGTCTAGTGTGCATCTGACCTTAATCTATTGTGCATCTGACATTGGTCTATTGTGCATCTGACATTGGTCTATTGTGCATCTGACCTTAATCTATTGTGCATCTGACCTTGGTCTAGTGTGCATCTCACCTAGGTCTATTGTGCATCTCACCTTAGTCTATTGTGCTTTCATAATGATATCTGTAAACATTTCCTTTCGATTTTGAGTTCCAGATACGGCTTTATTTAAATGTTAGGATTCTCGTTTTTGAAGCATAAAGCCACAAATATATTAAATTACCCACAAAATGTTCAACAATCATTAAATGTACACTTATACTTATGATGGGCGTCAAATTATGAGGTATTATCCGTATGTGTGAACACCGATTTGGCTTCAGTAATCTGTGCCTGTATCCATTTCTGATTGCGGCAAAGCGTGGGGTATAATCCGTTTTTACCAACTCCCATTCATTTATACAAAATAAAATAACCCGTATGCTTGAAGATATGTGGAGTTATGATCCAATATGTTATAAATGAAACTAAATATTTTATTTTTATAAGAGAAATATCAGGCACTACCATTTGATAAACACCAATATTTCTTCTATGAAGATATACGAACTATTATACTCCATATGTGAAGATGTGACATTTATTACAGTGGAATCAGACCATTTTTTTTTCTATTCAGTGCATAAATTGTCTATTTCAAATCCAGATGAAGCAACAGCAGAAAAAGTGGTTATTCTCGTAAACGTTTGTTGTATATGCTCTTTCGGTAGAATTGCGTTTAGTAACCTATTCAAAATGGCGGTCTGCCTTGTTTTCAAGGGTGACGTCATGAGAACCTGCCGTCAAACTTTACGCTACTAATTCCCGAACTTTTCAATGCAGCAATATTTGCGTCACGTTACTTTAATAAATTTGATGAATAGATACTTTAATGGTTGCCCGTTGAATACCATATATAGCAAATGAAATATTGAAAATATCGGTATATTCTACCGTACTCGTGATATATTTATATATATGGTATTAACGGGAGACCATTAAATAATATCTATATATCAATACTTCTTCTTTAAGTTGTTCTGGTAATACCGTACCTATTTCTGAAGTCTCCTCTAGTGTGGTATAATCAATGCGTACCTTTAACCGTTTGTCATTCCACGAAAAGTTGTGTCTAATTGCCGTGAAATTCCAATTTTCGCTAGGAACTGTAATTTTACACTTTCATGATACGAAAATTTCATTTGATAGAAATATTTTTAATTTATTTTAAAGATCAAAATTTAAAATGTCTTAATGATAAAGAGATAATTTCATATGACCATTTACATATGGAAATAGATACATTTATATATAATTGAGTAACAATTCATTCTATTGTCCCCGAGGTTTGTCGTAACCTTGCTAACCACAGTTACATTGTATATCTTAATGCGGACTGTATGAGTTATAGTATGCAAAGTTTACTCATTATCAATATGAAAATAGCCAGTACTCTTAATTTCCTCCCTTTCTATTTCAACATTAGTTCAGACCAATTCGGATGTCCACCTTTCTGACCCCTACCATAATCGGTGAGTCCTCGAATGAAGAAATAGCTGTATGGAGCAGTGTTTAGCATGTGGTATATCCTACATCTACCATAATGTATATGTGTATTTACGTGAGTGTGTTCTGAATTCCTAATTGTTGGAAAATACATAACAATAAATATAGGGGGACAATCCTATCCAATTTTTACTTTCGGAGTAAACCTAGGAGTATGATTAATGGGGATGTTGTAGACATGTGAGAGAGAGGTTTCCGATGGGGTTACATTAACGTTATAAAGGGTCAGACCGATCATACCGTGAATGATGTGTTTTAAAGAGTAGACCACCTGAAAGTTAGCGCTGCCTCTGAAACAACTTCTATATCAAAAATACCGAAACGTTCTAGCACAAAGTATTAATATGAGAAATAAGTACATTTCTATTTATATTTTGTGTCATAAAGTACAGAATCTACAATAGTATTTGTATATGTTTGTATCAAAAGTGCGCCACCGAGAACTTTGCTTTGGCTGTGATAAGTGGGCTGTAATTGTCATTATGGTATCAATGGTTCTGAAGATAAATATTGAAACTTTTCTAGAAAAAGTAAACGTTTTTGTCAACAACGGTATAAAGCGTTTTACAGCAGCATTTAATATGGAATCACGATAGATACCTTAACCCGTTCACCACTGTAGATCATCATGGACTCAACCAGATCAATGCATGGTAAAGTCTACTAAAGTTACATAGGGTTGAAAGGGTTAACAATAGCCACATCAGTGATGGCTAGAAGCGGCATGGCGCTTATAGGTACCCTGCGGCTAAGACAACAGAAGCCTTCATCCGCCATGTAATTGCATCATCTCATATTGAACTCAAATAACAACCAGAAGCTTTGTTCGTTTGTGACCCAAAATAGAGTAAGTTTCTTTATATAGAAAAATAATTATAGAAAAAGAGAAAATTCAAAGAACAAATTTTAAAGTAAATCTACACTGCTTCATGAAGGAGAATTTGGTTAAGTAATTACTATTTCCAGCCCAACTCATTTCCGCTGGGGACTGATCATGTCTTCTGAGAGGCTGTTTATGGAATGGAATTAATATCTGTTGTTCGCAGACTTATCGAGCAATTACGTAGGATTATAAAACAAACAATATCGATCAATAGGATTATTTGTTGATTTAATAAAAATAAGTTGTACTTTAAGAGGATGCTTTTTCAGATCGACAGTAGACACTTACAAAATGAGATGTCCGCCTCTGAGAGTTAGGCAATAGAGACACGTCAGCAAACCACTCATGATATGCTCATTAAGCCCTCTTGTTCTCTATTTATAGACAAGTGTGGGAAAAAAAATTACCACTGATTAAACAAAAGTCTGGAAATAAAAATAATATTTTTATCAAAAATTGGAAAGTTTTTATCAAATGGACTGAACTATAAAACGTATATAATGTTTGAGATGAAACACGTATGGGCAATATCGAAACATTTCATTTAACATGCCTCACGCTCATGTTTAATATATAATTATATATCTCACTTTAAAATTTAATCTTTAAGAAAGGGAGAATAATCAGTGAATGATTCGTCATTGAGCAAAATAAAACAGGACCAATGTCGCTTTTTTTGTCGCGAATTAGTTACCAATGACTGTTTCTGATGAACTTGTCTTGAAATCAAAACTCTTTGGCTAGCGGTGTTTTCATTTATACAAGAATCCTGCAGTGTGTTGGTGTTAATAGATTTTATGAAGTTTCAAGTTTCAAGTTTTTTATTTCCGAATGCAAATCAGCATATAGGTTAATTGATACATAGAATACAAAACATGTTTCAAATTTTCAAGATGGCGGATGAAGTAACACACTACGGGATCAACCTGTGAGCATTCTTTGAATAGGTCGCATATTAGGAATAGCCAGACAGTCGAAAAAATATCAATGTGTGTTTTGAGTAACGCGTTGGTAAATATATTCTTTCCGCATGACAATCAGTGACACTGGTAAAAGCTGCTTTTGTCAACGTGTTATTTTTTTTCATAATTAATCTGCGAATAAAGCGGATATAGAACAACCCACACATTCAAGCATATAACATTTTTCTTTGTTTTTGTTTTGCCACATGTATTCTATGCCATCGCATTGAATACAATAACAATGAGATATGTATATTTATACAATGACTGTGCTATGTTATCTGCTTTCATCTAAGACGAGTTATTGTGAGCAGTCTTTATGTTTTGAAAATCTATATTTGGTATCAACTTTTGTATGCTGGTTACAGACATCTAGTCGCTGGTAGCCACATGATCAACATCCTGGCAGAATATCTCGAATTTTGAATTGCAAAGATGCATAGAAGTACAAGGAATATCAAACCGTATATGATGTTTTATTATTATTTTAACACACAGAGTATAAAAGTTAGTTCGGATGAAACAACCTTATCTTAAAATGTTGATGCTAAATGTAGGTAACGCTTGATATCGCCGACGATTATTAAGCATTTACATTTAATATAGCATATTCCTACGCATATGAAGAGTGGAAATAATATATTTGGTGATTGCCGATCCCTAGCAGAAATGTCCATCATAATTCGACACCATTTCAGTAGTCGCTTATCCTTATGTCAACGACCTTAGACACGTATTACACGAGCCTCCACAATCAACTGCAATACTATGTGAAGGTTGATTATTCCAACACAAAAAAAGATCCATCAACTTTCCCCAAAAATACTAAAGTCATAAGAATGGCTACGAATGAGGATTTTGAAATATATTTTTCTGCTATTCACCTTTCAGAAATGTGTGTTAATCATATCATAGTAAATGATTGCCTGCATGTGACAATATTGCATACACATCTTGAATGTATTTGGCAAACATATATAGAACAGCGCAAAGTGGGAATAAACACGAGCAAAATAAATTGTTGAGAGAAACAAGGTTTGTCTGTGCATTACGTCCTATTATTAGCTATGGTCATTTATGGACGTGACTAGCTCAGGGTGTCTCGTTTATTTAATGATAAATGAGATTCATGTCAATTTAAACAGAGAAAAAAACTAAACGACACATCTACATTTCAGGGTGGAAACCAAATCTTGAATACAACTGCAAACTTTTCCCAAATGATCATAATTAAAGTCTCTCAACCAGAAAACCTGACTAAGCTGCATGATGGTAGACCCTGGCACACCTGGGATATCTGTAGTATATACCATGTACATGTAGACCCTGGCAAACCTGGGATACCTGTAGTATATACCATGTACATGTAGACCCTGACAAACCTGGGATACCTGTAGTATATACAATGTACATGTAGTTGCAAATATCTATACCGATCATTCAACCAAAGTCGTCTTGTTTTTCATATTATTTAGAAGGATGATAATATTGTGTTGTATTATAAAAATATCAAGATTTGAAGCTATTTGAGAGCATTCAGCTGTTTTAATAAAGCCCACGTTATGGACATACATCCAATTTAGCACTATAACGAATGACTGCACGTGACAACTGGGCATTAAAGCAATAGAGTACCATTACTTGATACAACTTTTTGAAGTATGCTTCACATATATGTGTTATACTTGTAATAAGTTTACAATTTGCTTTTCGTCTAGCAGTAATCATTATTGAAAGAACAATTTTGGTTTCATCTGTTGTAGAAAATTCAATTTTTTTTTTCGTTTAAATGTAAATAGAAAACGGACTCTCATTGGCTCCATTCCCTTTATGCTTGTAAATACATGTATACTTATTCTTTGAACAGAGTTATCGCCATATACATTGTGCTACTAATGTACGAAACATATTGCATTGCGCATGTCTAAATATAGTGGTTAATATAGCATTAATTATGGCTTATTTCCATTTAAAACGATTAAATAGCATTACTAATACTAACTTTAGATTCATGATTATAGTATTTTATCGACTGATGACGTCATTTCAAAATATACTTTACATCGCCGATACGCTAGCGGCGTCACAAGGAGGCGAACACTTAATGCTAAGTAGAACAATATGTCTGTAGGCTTTGATGACTAGTCTCTGACGTCACACCAGCTAACGGAGTTCATTAATACGTGTAAACACGTTCCCCGTTCACCAGCTGGTAAGCTGGTCGGTCATTGTACTGTGTATACAATGAAGGTACAGTTGTTATCAAGAAAAAGAAATCGGTCGATTCCTTGCCATTATATGAGTCGGTCAGTGTACTAGACTAACGATTGTTAAGATGTTACACTGCTCTTTATCACCCCATGTTACACGAGAAAAGAATTAACGAACTATAGGCAGGTTACTGACATGTGGTCATCGTTCGAACAGGAATCAAAAGATAGGAAAATCTAATTATTTCAGTTTATTTCTTAATGGATCACATATGTTAATGATCATGTAAGTTCATTACTCGTTTTTTGTTTTGTTTGATTTTACATTCAGTCAAAAATGTTTATATGCATCAAAACAAAACAATATAAAGTGTACAATGACTCGAACAATTATTCAAAGGAAATAAGGGTTTTCCATAAAAATGACATTTTATCTTTACTGAACTGTGGGTAGTTAAATAGATATAAACGAATGTATGTACATTAATGACAATAACATTGGTTATTCCTTCTTCTCACAGCGTCATACCTAGGTGATTCATCTCACGTCTTATCAATGGTCATACATTACACAGTGGCTACTCATTCTTGATGCATGTTATTGCAGCCAATCAAATTACCCTTGTCGAAACATCCATGACGTATGTGTAATGATACCACCCAACAGTACAACAACCAGACTTGTAAAGTCCGGTACACACCTTTCTCGCTAGCGCTATTGTTTACGAACGTTGTCGCAGATAAAGTGCAAGATACACCATTTGGAAAGCATCAGTACGAAAACAATGAAAACAGAAGAAAGGACTTGGCTTGGAATTGGCAAAATGAAGGAAATTGGTTAACATGATACGAAAACAAAGAAACCATGATGAAGTACGTGGTAAAATAAAAGAATAAAATTGTACTGATAAATAAAAACAATTGCTGTATTAATATATAAATAGCATGATACTTACATGATGCTATTTGCGTAGTCACCGTTATGGTCTTTAATTTAAATAGAATGTAGATTACATACTCGTGTGAACAATATTTTCCTGAACAAAACTTGACAAACGATCACAAAGAGATAAAGCTAAACTCACTTTAAATGAATTTAACCTGTCTAACGAATGTTTATCTAACCCAAAAGGATACCTATCTCAGTGTCTAACGAATGCTTATCTAAGCCAAAAGGATATATATCTCAGTTGGTTATAAGTATAAAGTGTTCTCGAAATATTATTCAGAATATCGTAGAATTTTCCTTCTGTATAATTGATAAATACATTCTTTTAAAAGAGGACCGAAATAATGTTCACCTGAAATATAAAATATGGAATTCAAATGAAAATTCACTAATATACGCGAAGTATCGGTAGGTGCACGCGTTTGTCACTTATTGTAGATATAATTGAAAAAAAGGTCACATGTATCATCAGGATCCTATAATGTCGCTATCTTTGTAATGTAAATCTGTGGTCGATTGTGCATGTGCTATAAATAACCCATGTATAGACTTGAGTCATTTATTGACGTAACAAAACAACTCAATACGTCATGTCCGAGTGCGTGTAATCGGTGATCTACCAACACATGTCTATAATTGAAATAGCGCGTGAGTTCTGTATGATTCATGCTGTCGAGGACAACAAGGCTGGCCAAGGCTTGGTTATATTTAGAAACACCGAAATTGATTGTCTTTTGTCAATATATAGACAAAACCATAGAATAAGATTACTGCAGGGTAATTTTTTTGCTTGATGTGGGGATTCAATTTAAGCCGTTCCTATTTAATGAGAAACTATATATATATATAGCTACTGATGATGTCTGATTGCGAAACATCATTTATTTGGATATCAATCTATATAAAAAGTTATGGCAATCCAAGGGACTCCAGCATGTTCCATTTCAATATTGAAATCACATTTTGACTTATAAAAATACTCTTTGTCTGAGAACTTAACAAATGCAATATGTTTAGCACTTTTAACCAAGCAGCCAGAAATAAATGCATGATGTAAACACTTTACAATAAATATACATTATCGCATAACACATTCACATTTCAAAAAGTGAGTTGTACGGATAATAATTAAAGTTCCTGTTGCTTTTAATGTGTTTTCACGCCTGCATTACAAGAAGTGAGTTGTACGGATATTATGTAAAGTCCCCGTCGCTGCCAGTGCCTGTTCACGCCTAAGTTACTATGAGTGTTCTTGTACGGATATATTTTATTCGTTACTCAAGCGCTCGCTCCGAATATTATTACTCCTTTGACAGATGTCGAATGCTGACTGACAAACATACTACACAGGGTTTCTAAATATGCAGGTTGATGAGACTATGGACAAGTTGTATGGTCGCCATCTTCTTTGTGCAAAATTAAGGTCGGTGTTTCTGATTATGTCGTCAATATTTCCCAATGTGATGGCGTGACATTACTTGGATTTGGCATATATTTACGTGGTGGGTGTCGCCGTTAAGGTTCAACAAGCCCCCTAAAAGATGTAATAGTCACCCTAAATGTCAACCCCCTGGCAAGTCATATTCAAATATCCTTATCAAAAATCGGAATATAGATATGTAATTAAAATATATTGAAC
>JAUMHH010011611.1:0-11081 GCA_032359455.1 Chlamys rubida
ATACAGTACACATACTTGATACAGTACACATACTTGATACAGTACACATACTTGATACAGTACACATACTTGATACAATACACATACTTATTAACATACTAGATACGGTTAACATACTAAATACAGGAAACATACTAGATCCGATAACATACTAATAATGTATACAGTAAACATACTAGATACAGTAAACATACTAGATACAGTACACATACTTGATACAGTACACATACTTGATACAGTAAACATACTAGATACAGTACACATACTAAATACGGTAAACATACTAAATACGGTATACATACTAAATACGGTAAACATACTAGATACGGTAAAAATACTTAATACGGTAAACATACGAGATACGGTATACATACTAAATACGATAAAAATACTAGATACAGTTAAAATACTAATAACAGTACAGATACTAGAAACAGAAAACATACTATAGAACAGTACACATACTAGATACAGTATACATACTATATACAGTATACATACACTATATAGAATCCATACTATATACAGTAAACATATTAGATACGGTAACATACTAGATACGGTAACATACTAGATACAGTTAACATACTAGATACGGTAAACATACTAGATAGGTAAACATACTAGATACGGTAAACATACTAGATACTACAAATTGTCCTGATAACAGTACATAATTATACTAGATACAGTACACATACTTGATACATATTTCATAATGAAAATCTACATTTTCACATTTTCCTATATGAAACTTTCCATTTTCCATTTCCCTTTATGAAAGCCTTTATTTTCAAATATTTCATAAGGAAAATCTACATTTTAACATTTTCCTATATGAAACCTTCAATTTTACATTTCCCTTTATGAAAGCCTTTATTTTCAATTGTTGAGACAAAGACACAAAGAAATACTTGTGTTTTTAAGTCAAAACAGGAAATGTACAACACAAATCTTTGTAGAATGAGTTTTTGTGTTTGATCAGCCTAAGCCTTTCATTCACGGTCAAACATATTTTTCTGGGAATACGCTTGCCTAAAGCAAGAAATTCTATTTCTATTTACAAAAACGCTCAAGTCACTTTCTTTGGTCAGTTTTCACACTGACCAGCAACCTATTGTTACAAAAATTATGACGAGCGAGTCTATGCACTTAGACCTGGTCGAACCAATTAGTGTGACGTAACTGTGTCTTTTTTGTAAATAACCCACGCTTACTTATGAGCGTGCGCGAACTAATCAACCAATCAGAACTTCACCTTTGGCGAACAGTCCGTTTGACTTATGACCTGTTGTTCCCCCAGACCCTCACTTCTCTCTGGGATGGAATAAAGGTAACATCGAATTTAACGACTGTCTTCTCTAATATTTTACAGGTGAGCCATTTTATGTACTTTTATAACTTTTGAAATGTTATACATTACTATAACATTGATTTGATTATTATGTTGTATGATTTCAACTACTGTACTTTTTATAACTTTTGAAATGTTATACATTACTATAACATTGATTTTGATTATTATTTTAATTTCAATTTACTGTACATATGCATTTTCTTCAATGTTTTGTAACATATTCATTCAAACTTATATTTTTGTTCGTATTATGTGTGTTGTGAATATTGGAGAATTCTAATTAGCAAAGTCAAAATACTGATTTTTAATGCCCAATTGATACGCGATACTGCAGCATAATTTTACCTGGAATTCTGTAATACTGGTGTGCTACCTAGACAATACAATAGTTTGGAGTTATCTACCTTGACCAAGCGCTGTTTACAAAATGGCAACATTGTTGAGTGCAGTCAGAATGTCTTTTATTCACAACACCAGAGCATGTCACAATGTTCCGCATGTCTCTTATGGTACAGGTATCTATCTGATATGTGTTTATTATGATTCTAGCTCTCTGAACCTATACTTTATATGTAACAAAGCCAAAACACGGGTCAGTTACTGACACCCACCCAATGTTCACACCAGAGACAAAGTACAGATAATGTGTATCCGAACTGGGTATATTCATTGCTCTCTAAATCTGTTTAGGCAGAACTTATAATCATTTCATTCTCTATGAGCTTAAATACAGATACAATGGTTCAGATTGCTAATGTTGTGTTATTGATGATTTTAATATGTAAAACCTGTACTCTATGTGACTGAAATATTTGACCAGTTGTTATTCAAAATATTCTCCAACCGGAAGTCATTCTTTCACCCCGTATAGTTGTCAAACCGGAAATGACCATGTTAAACCGGAAGTAGGTCATAAATGTAAACAATCTGATCTTATATTTTTCTTTATGCAAAAAGACTTACACCACAATGCATATCTGTTATTCTCATTCTAATAAATTATTGTTTATATTATTTAAATACATTACAGTAATCTTTTGAGCTGTTATTGAAGACTTCAGGCATTGACAATACTTCTAACTGCAAAGTGAACTCTACATAGCTAATTTCCCCCCATCTTATTTTGCTAATTCCTCTTTCTTAAACAAATTATACATTGTCATTTAAATTATTGTTCAGTATTTAAAACAATTTTTAAATCTAGTTAAAATTATATTAGAACAATACGTTAATCTAATTTATTGATTTATTTGCTAATTTCATATAAAAGCGAGGAACTATTTCCAGAATTCATTTGTTCATGGGCTCAAGTAATTGTAATCTTGTCCAAAAAGTAAATATTATTATTTTTGATCTGCTCAGTTAGACTTTCATTTAATTTCAATATTATTATCAAGTTGTTGTGTCAATACTCAATAGACTATATAACTAGCTGTTGTTGATTTTCTTCACATGCCATTCATTGATGTCCATCATATACATGTACTATATTATGTAACTTTACTTTGTAAAGACGATACTATATTATGTAACTTTACTTTGTAAAGACTTCTCTCTGGGATGGCATAAAGGTAACATCGAATCTAACGACTGTCTTCTCTAATATTTTACAGCTCGACAAACCCTAACCAGACAACAAAAACAAACAAAACAACTTGTTGAAAAGCTTGGTGGAGATCCGAAAGATTCTGGATGCCTGCCGTTAACCCCCCAGCAAAATACGGTGTAGGTGAAGGACCTATACTGAGAAGTTACATGGCCTCTTCTGGAATTTCCTTAAAGAAATTCAATGGGAAAGATCCAATCCTTTGGCTGGGGAACCTTGAGGCGTGGAAGATATTCCATGCCCTTTCAGACCGTAGGACTATGGCTGCCATAGCATGCCAGTTTGAGGGAAGTGCAGCACTTTGGTTGGAAGGTCTGGATCCCTCAATTAAAACAAGATATCCCAACTTCAAAGTAGCCTTCATAGACCGGTTCCAGAATAGGACATTAAGTTTATGTCCATAAAGCAAGGTTCCGAGGAGTCGGCAGACAATTACTTGGAGATAGCAGAGAAAACAGCTCTGCGACACACCATGAACGAGGACTACAAGGTCCAAATAGTTGTACAATGACTGTTACCCAGTCTGAGAAAGTAACTGGCAAGGAACCAATGACCTTCATCGACCTACGCCATGACATGGATCTAGGAAAGGCGGAACTGGACTGCACAACTGAGGCAGAGGTCTCCCTCCTAAAAATGGAGATGTCGCTACAAAGCTACACAACCTGAAAACAGAGGTGTCGGCAGAGATCAATTCTGTCATACACAGACAGTCCACGCCACAGCAGCAGTACCAGCCACAGCCGCAGCAGCAGCATCAGCAACGGCAGCAGTACCATCCACATCAGCAGTACCAACCACGGCAACAGCAGCAGTATCAGCCACAGCAACAGCAGCAGTATCAGCCACAGCAACAGCAGCAGTATCAGCCACAGCAACAGTATCAAAACCACAAAGATCACCAAAAGAACCAACAACATCAGCACAATGGGCAAAGGCAGCAACAACTATGTCAAGGATGTGGTAAGTCCTGTCAGAATATATTTAAGTGCCCAGCATATAATACTCAGTGTGGGTTCTGTGGGTATTGGCGTCATACTGAAGACGTGTGTAGGAAAAATCAGACCACCCCAACCCCACCAACATAACTAATAACCAATACTAGGGATACACGCCTATCCCCAACAAGGAAAGGCACCACAGCAAACTAACACAATTTACTAACACCTCTGTTGCAGCTAGGGTTAGTACAGTGCATAATTCTAGCCATGCCGGGACGCCGAATAGGTTACCAACTAACCAACTTGATAAAGCGCACCCCTCGCTGTACAGAATGTGTTAGTTTAATTACCCCTATAGGAAACAATACTGTCAGTGTTGGAGTTAATGGCTTCCCAGTAAAAGCGCTAGTCGAGACAGGAGCTACTATCAGCTGTGTATCAATCCAAATGTTGAAAAGATTCTCTGTTGACACTTCAGCATTACAGCATTCTCCTATATGTGTTCGTGTTGCTGGTGGTGAGCATCATTGTAGCCTTGGTGCCATCCAAATACCAATATCATTGGGCAACATGGTATTTTATCAAAGATTTCACATTTTTGATTTTTTTTTACCTACCAATGATATTGGGTATGGACTTTTTAGAGTCAAATGGTGCAATCCTAAACACAGCCACACAATCTCTTTATCTGAATGACAAAACATCCAACACGACATTCTCAGTAGACACAGTTGTAGGTGTAGCACGAAGCACAAATACAGTCACTATACCATCCCTGACCATTCAGAATGTAGAGGTCAAAGTGTCAGACCTACTGCCAGGTACCCCAGTTATTCTAGAACCCTTACCTCAACTTCCACAATCTGGTCTTGTAGGAGCTAAGTCTATTTCATATTTAAACAAAGACAACCTAACAATCATACAAGTAATGAATCCTACAAACTCCAGCATACAGATAGAAGTCAACAAAACTTTAGCCAGAGCCTGGATATTTGAGGATGTCTCCAGTTGTCTCCCTTGATTCCCCTATTGAACATCAAAACACTAGGCAAGGCAAAAGTCAATGAGGGGACAGACATTTCTTTTGATTTAGAAAACTCATCACTTCCTGAAGGAAAGCAAAATCTCCTGCAAGCTTTCCTTAACAACAATAGGGATGTATTTGCCACAGACCTCTCAGAGTTAGGTAAAACTAACCAATATTCACATCGCATAGAAACAGGTGAGGCTATGCCATTAAGGCAAAGAGTCCAGAGGTTAAGGCAGAAACAGACCGCCAAATACAGGAAATGTTGGATTCTGACATCATATCAGAATCCACTTCACCCTGGCAGAGTCCTGTAGTGATGGTTAAAAAGAAAAGCGGTCAGCTTCGCTTCGCGGTGGATTACAGAAAAATCAATGCCGTTACAAAACAATAGTCATTCCCCTTACCCAGACTTGATGATGTGTTTGACACTTCTCAACTCTAGATCTAGCCTCAGGCAAATACCAATGGATCCTGAGACAGCTCACAAGTCTGCCTTTGTTACACCTACAGGTGTAGATCAATGGAAGCGGATGCCTTTCGGTCTAGTTAACGCCCCCGCTAGTTTTCAAGCCCTTATGACTAAGGTGCTGAAAGGTCTAAACTGGAGAACATGCCTCGTGTATGTTGATGACATACTTGTGTATTCTCGGACATTTGAAGAACACTTTAAACACTTACATGAAGTGTTCTGTCGTCTTAGGCAATCAAGTTTAACCTTAAAACCTAGCAGGTGTACTTTTGCTCTCCCTGAATTTCATTATCTAGGTCATGTCATCTCCAAGGATGGGGTTAAAGTTGTTAAAGTTGATACTGCCAAAACAGATGCAGTCAGGTCATTTCCAACACCCATTAACCAGAAACAGGTGAGATCTTTTCTAGGTTATGTAATTACTACAGAAAGTTTATCAAGAATTACAGCCAAATCATCCCCCCCACTCACTGATCTTCTAAGGAAAGAAAATACTTTTGAGTGGAGTATCTTTGGGGACAAAGATTCCTCAAAGCAGGAGGGATATTTCATAAGGAAAATCTACATTTTAACACTTTCCTATATGAAACCTTCCATTTTACATTTCCCTTTATGAAAGCCTTTATTTTCAAATATTTCATAAGGAAAATCTACTATTTTAACATTTTCCTATATGAAACCTTCCATTTTCCCTTTCCCTTTATGAAAGCCTTTATTTTCAATTGTTGACAAAGACACAAAGAAATACTTGTTTTTAAGTCAAAACAGGAAATGTACAACACAAATCTTTGTAGAATGACTTTTTGTGCTTGATCAGCCTAAACCTTTCATTCACAGTCAAACATATTTTTCTGGGAATACGCTTGCCTCTTTGACTCTCTTTGGTCAGTTTTCACACTGACCAGTAACCTGTTGTAACAAAAATTATGACGAGCGTGCCTATGCACTTAGAGCTGGTCGAACCAATTAGTGTGACGTAACTGTGTCAACAATCGGTGTTGAGCGACTAGATTTTTGTTAATAACCCACGCTTACTTATGAGCGTGCGCGAACTAATCAACCAATCAGAACCTCACCTTTGGCGAACAGTCCGTTTGACTTATGACCTGTTGTTCCCCCAGACCCTCACTTCTCTCTGGGATGGAATAAAGGTAACATCGAATTTAACGACTGTCTTCTCTAATATTTTACAGGTGAGCCATTTTATGTACTTTTATAACTTTTGAAATGTTATACATTACTATAACATTGATTTGATTATTATGTTGTATGATTTCAACTACTGTACTTTTTATAACTTTTGAAATGTTATACATTACTATAACATTGATTTTGATTATTATTTTAATTTCAATTTACTGTACATATGCATTTTCTTCAATGTTTTGTAACATATTCATTCAAACTTATATTTTTGTTCGTATTATGTGTGTTGTGAATATTGGAGAATTCTAATTAGCAAAGTCAAAATACTGATTTTTAATGCCCAATTGATACGCGATACTGCAGCATAATTTTACCTGGAATTCTGTAATACTGGTGTGCTACCTAGACAATACAATAGTTTGGAGTTATCTACCTTGACCAAGCGCTGTTTACAAAATGGCAACATTGTTGAGTGCAGTCAGAATGTCTTTTATTCACAACACCAGAGCATGTCACAATGTTCCGCATGTCTCTTATGGTACAGGTATCTATCTGATATGTGTTTATTATGATTCTAGCTCTCTGAACCTATACTTTATATGTAACAAAGCCAAAACACGGGTCAGTTACTGACACCCACCCAATGTTCACACCAGAGACAAAGTACAGATAATGTGTATCCGAACTGGGTATATTCATTGCTCTCTAAATCTGTTTAGGCAGAACTTATAATCATTTCATTCTCTATGAGCTTAAATACAGATACAATGGTTCAGATTGCTAATGTTGTGTTATTGATGATTTTAATATGTAAAACCTGTACTCTATGTGACTGAAATATTTGACCAGTTGTTATTCAAAATATTCTCCAACCGGAAGTCATTCTTTCACCCCGTATAGTTGTCAAACCGGAAATGACCATGTTAAACCGGAAGTAGGTCATAAATGTAAACAATCTGATCTTATATTTTTCTTTATGCAAAAAGACTTACACCACAATGCATATCTGTTATTCTCATTCTAATAAATTATTGTTTATATTATTTAAATACATTACAGTAATCTTTTGAGCTGTTATTGAAGACTTCAGGCATTGACAATACTTCTAACTGCAAAGTGAACTCTACATAGCTAATTTCCCCCCATCTTATTTTGCTAATTCCTCTTTCTTAAACAAATTATACATTGTCATTTAAATTATTGTTCAGTATTTAAAACAATTTTTAAATCTAGTTAAAATTATATTAGAACAATACGTTAATCTAATTTATTGATTTATTTGCTAATTTCATATAAAAGCGAGGAACTATTTCCAGAATTCATTTGTTCATGGGCTCAAGTAATTGTAATCTTGTCCAAAAAGTAAATATTATTATTTTTGATCTGCTCAGTTAGACTTTCATTTAATTTCAATATTATTATCAAGTTGTTGTGTCAATACTCAATAGACTATATAACTAGCTGTTGTTGATTTTCTTCACATGCCATTCATTGATGTCCATCATATACATGTACTATATTATGTAACTTTACTTTGTAAAGACTTCTCTCTGGGATGGAATAAAGGTAACATCGAATTTAACGACTGTCTTCTCTAATATTTTACAGCTCGACAAACCTTAACCAGACAACAAAAACAAACAAAAAAACTTGTTGAAATATATCATTGGGGTGACATTTTTACCGAAATTACTCTTTACACCTTAGTTTAGGTCCAAATACAGCTGTAAGAAATTCTCGGGTCCTTGTGGTTCTACTGTGTAATTATATCACTGGCTGGAGGCACTGCCCACCCGCGTCTCCTTTTCTGCAGACTTTTCTAGATTTATGTATCTGCAATATGATATCAGTCCTTTGATTATTTGGTATTTTATCAAACATTTTCCCTACTTTTGTAGAACATGTGCTAATGTTGCAAAGCTTTGGATTATTTCTCCAGATTGTGAATTAGCATACATGTGCACAATGCAATGTGCTTGTAGCCGATGCAGTTGCACTTTGTATCTTGGACTGCTCTGGCGAAGAAGTGTTAGATTTACTCAATAACGTCTTCTCTAAAGTTATCAACGACTACCCTGTTCATGTTAATAACGTTACATTGGACGTTTCTTGGCTCTCCTCCTGTTATTATTCGAGATATTTTTGGAGAAGACGACGATTTTGTCTTTTGTACGAGACTGTTGCATTTTTTGCACAGAAAGTTTCTGCTCTTATACCTTCCAATAAAATATGAGTTCCTATATAAATAACTTTCTGTATTATACTGGTTGAAGGCAATGCAATTGTTAAGCGTATAAGTTATACTTTATTTTGTAATTGTATTAATTTTCTTATATTAAATGTTGTTTAAAATATATATTTCATATAGATAACTCTTCATGCTCGAGAAAAAAACATATGAATGAGCGACGCTGATCTTTCAAATATTGACCTAAAATGCAACCTTATTATAACTACCTTAGATGCATAGGTAGTTATTGTGCAAATTTTGAGAAGTGCAGGCCTTCAGAAACTGAAGTTAATTTGTAAAATCTAATGTACAGTAATAGAATAATATACCTTGACCTTTGACCTTTAAAGCAAACGTATGTATGCTACATTAAACCCCCTTTTTCGCTAAATATTTATCATGATTCAATTGAAAATAATAAGAAAGAGAACATCGATTGTAAAATAGCAAGACCAAATCATGTTTAAATCATACTCAATCTTTATTTTATTTGTATAAAAAATATTCATAAAAACAGATCTATTGTCATTTTTGTTTAAATTTCATATAAACACATAAATAAACACACATTGTAAGAAATATTTTACCGAGGTAATTGTGACCACATGAAACAACGCATCCATTAGATTACCTGGTACACATACTTTAGTATCAGAAACGAAGTTTGTAAAACATGCAAAGGCACTCTTAACCCTTTCACCCCTATGTAACTTTAGTAGACTCTACCATGCATTGACCTGGATAAGTCCATTATGGTCTACAGTGGTGAAAGGGTTAAGTGAGGTAAGAATGAAAAACATTGACTTATTCAATCTTAAATCTTAGTCTCGTTTGATCATTGACCTTCAACCTTAGCAGCATTATAAGTGGATCCTTAATTATTACATTAACCCTTTCACCCCTAGGTAACTTTAGTAGACTCTACCATACATTGATCTGGATGAGTCTAATATGGTCTACAGTGGTGAAAGGGTTAATGTAAAAGATTATAAAAATGTTTGATGAAATACAATACCAATGTATATTGCTTCATGCAAAAATACAATTTAAATCTGAGTGATCTTGTCAATTTGACCTTGATAACCTTCAGTCTCCAATAATCCTCTGACAGCCAATTGTCGAGCAAGATGTGATGCTATGAATGTCCTCCTTGTAGAATCACAGCTTTATTGCTCCCTCGTAAAATTCAATAATAATAATTCGAGGTTCTTATATACCGCTTTATCTTAACCTAGTTTATAAGTCATCTCAAAGTGGTTCACAAATTATTATCCGTGGTTATAGGGCCTTTGCAACCAGCCATTATCTTTCTCAACTCTCTTGGGAGCATACAGCCCTGCTATTTCGGCGCTCACAGCTAGCATTAAACAATCCCAGCACTGCCCAACCATGTACTCATTTACAGCTAAGTAGACTAGAACAAGCGGAGTAAAGTATATTGTTTAAAGATACAACACAGTGCCATAATGTGACTCGAACCTGTGACCCTTTGGTCACGAACCCTGCGTCCTACCACTAGACTACAGTGCCTCCATAAATGTATTAAAGAGTTAAATAAACTTAAAACAGTACTTAACACCAACAAACACACACATACACACACACACACGCACGCACCCACCCACACACACACAACACACACACATAGGTGTGACACAAATCTGTGTCATCTTTGGTAGGTTTTGTAAGGCTGAAGTCACAATGAATTGAATACGGTTACATTTCATGTCAGTCTTCATATTATTCTAAGGAAAAATGGGTGTAAAAAAAAGGTTAATCACTTAGTAGGCATGTGGGGGAAATTGAAATTCTGTACTCCTGTAAAATTGGGAATCAGGGCCCGTATTTATGAAACCATTCCCATGCTCAAACTCGGATTCTGTGCTCAAGCCCATTTTCCTGTTCCAGTGATAAATTTAAAACAAAACACATTTTTTAAAGGACTTGGGCAAAGTTGAAGAAACTTCAAACCAAATCTTGTTCTGAATGGTTACACAGGACTTTTCGACCATATCACATGATTTAAGTGAATTAAAAGATTGTTGCCTTGAGCACAGAATCCATGCTTGAGCATGAGAACAGTTTCATGAATACAGGCCCAGATCCTCTGTAATCCTGGTCACACTAAAATTCTACACCCTAAGGGAAGAACTTCTGACATCCTTTTAACCTATACACAATGTAAACACCTCTGGTAAGTGTCGGGGATGAATTTCATTATCTACTTGAATGCAATAATATAATTATATCCACCTTACGTAACAAATATATTCCTCGTTATTATTGTACAAACCCAAATATT
>JAUMHH010011633.1:0-11079 GCA_032359455.1 Chlamys rubida
GAACTAGAAAAGGTATGGGTGTCAACTTTAACAGGGGGCTTATCAGTGTTATTTTTGGGCGGTTTTCTTAGAAAAAAAGGTTGCATAGTCCCAAGTAAAACATCAGTAAAATTACTTACGCAGGTATCAATAGAATCTTGATTTAATTCATCATTGATTAAAACTGATTTCTTTAATAAGTCTAAATTAACTCTTACAGATTCTCAAAATTGCCGCATAAATCCAAATGTTTCCGAATACGGACACTTTTACTGAAAATGTAGTAGCTGGAATACATAAAATGAGAATGAAGGTGGATGGATTACTGAGAACGAAGGTGGGTGGATTATCTACTGGGAATGACGTTTGGTGGATTATTTACTGGGAATGAAGTTTTGTGAATTATCAACTGATAATGAATGTTGATGAATTATCTTCTTGGAATAAAAGTCGGTGGATTATCTATTGAGACTAAAGGTCGATGGATTATCTACTGGTTATGAAGGTGGATGGATTATCTACTGGTTATGAAGGTGGATGGATTATCTACTGGTTATGAAGGGTGGATTATCTACTGGGAATGAAGGTGGGTGGATTATCTAATGGGAATGAAGGTGGGTGGATTAATTACTGGGAATGAAGGTCGGTGGATTATCTAATGGTAATGAAGGTGGATGGATTATCTACTGGGAATGAAGGGAGTATCTACTGGGAATGAAGGTCGGTGTATCAATTACTGGGAATGAATGTGGGTGGATTAATTACTGGTTATGAAGGTGGGTGGATTAATTACTGGGAATGAAGGTGGGTGGATTAATTACTGGAAATGAAGGTGGGTGGATTAATTACTGGGAATGAAGGTGGGTGGATTAATTACTTGGAATGAAGGTGGGTGGATTATCTCCTGGAAATGAAGGTGGGTGGATTATCTACTGGAAATGAAGGTGGGTGGATTATCTACTGGGAATGAAGGTGGGTGGATTAATTACTTGGAAAGAAGGTGGGTGGATTATCTACTGAGAATTACAGTGGATGGATTGTATATTGGGAATGAAGGACGGTGACTATATTATCAACGTAGAACCAAAAAAATGCTTGATTATCTACTGAGCACAAAGAATGTTTCCAAAATTTGTCAGGCATTGTGCCATTATCTGCATATACGAAAATCTATATAATTCTAAAATATTCACGAAGCCATTCCTGTGTGCTTCAACGATAAGCTATCGAGTGTCCCGAACAGCTCATCAAGTATAACCAGGCAGTCAGAATGGAGTTGTTCACAAAGCGATCGTCTGGATGGCAAATGACCTCAACACTTGACATGCAGAAAATTACACAATGACAGGCAAATCGCATAAAAAAAGTAAAAACAAATGTCCTGTTTTATAAGGAAATGGAGGTCATGCCTCTGCCAAACCCCTAAAACGTCTAATATAAATACCAGGATTGGTCTTAACTTACAAACTGTGACTAGTTCTCAGGTCCCTGTGTTCCTGTCTCTATTTCCAATGCGTCCTTTACCTAACTGGCTACTTCTAAGACCGGCAGAGAACTGGATTAGAGGAGAAAATCAAATAGTCCCATCCCCTGGGACTCCTTCGTTATTGTATGGTCGTTAAAAGCCATACAATATTTTCTTCAAGGTCGGGATACCAGACAGTCTGCCTTATGTTCCACTTACAGTTTAGTGATGCCAGACGAAGGCCGTCTGACTGCACATATCGAAACCGACAGATCGAAACAACAACAAATGAAAGTAATACATTTCCATCCGGGCTCTGTTGAATACGGTAGATACAGGGGCAATATAAAGTGAGTTTCTTAAGCACAAACATACTCACACACAGGCATATGTGACGCATGTAGGCACATAAGCATACACATACACTGTATATAGCGACAAGTATTTACATCACAGGCATGCGCACACACACGTACTTTCATACAGGTATACACGTGTCAATATAAAGTTGGTTTCTTTAGCCCAAACATACTCACAGACAGGTATATATGACGAACGTAATCACACACACACACCTATGCGTATACATACACACGAACTTCCACACAGGTATACAAGTTCTCACACGGGTATATGCATACACGTAATCACATACATATACACAATCTTACATACACGTATGCATGTTAACGTATCCATACACATGGATGTACGTACATTTTCTCACATACAGTCAGGTAATTACACATGCAAACATAAAAGAATGTACACGCATCAATACACAAACATGTATTTACATAGACGTACACACATACAGGTATTAACAAACACGTACACACATACAGGTATTTACTGCATACACGTACACATATACAGGTATTTACATACACGTACACATATACAGGTATTTACATACACGTACACACATACAGGTATTTACATACACGTACACACATACAGACATTTACATACACGTACACACATACAGGTATTTACATACACGTACACACATACAGACGTTTACATACACGTACACATATACAGGTATTTACATACACGTACACACATACAGACATTTACATACACGTACACACATACAGACATTTACATACACGTACACACACACGGGTATTTACATACACGTACACACACACGGGTATTTACATACACGTACACACATACAGGTATTTATTTACATACACGTACACACACACGGGTATTTATTTACATACACGTGAATAGATACAGACATTTACATACACGTACGCACATACAGGTAAACATATACACGTACATCTGTATACACATCTATTTATATACAGTAGTATGTTGTGCTTCAGTGTACGTTTCTTGTTCCTTTGTTATGCTTTCAAACTTATATTTGACGGTACTACCAGGGAACTTTAATGTAATATTATCTCATTCTTACGCACGTACTGAAAAGCACTTCTTCTTGATAATGTAGTTTTAAATTATCAGGCTGAACCATAAAATTCAGTCCTGCTTTATAACGATTTTTACTTCTTTTAAGTCACCGATGAATTCTTGAACCAAAATTGAACGCCAAGATGATGATTTTAGATTTAACGGCGCTATAAACCAATGTGATTTATATATAAGCGTATGTCATATAAGGATGAAGCGAAGAACGCAATACACATGGGTAATCTACGTGGTATAACGGGCTTCGCGTGGAAGTCGCCTGGATCTGACACAATTTTAATTACGGTGTTTTATAGGAACAGGAGGGCTGTAGATTGGGCCTGATAAATCGATTTAAAACGCTAGTTAGATAGCTAGAGTTAGGTTAATAACCGACACAGGAGTACATCTAAGGTGATAGACATCGCCGAGGAACTTAATGACGATCACAAAAATAACAGAGTGAAAAGTTTGAGAGAATCTAAAAAAATTGAAAGGAACGAACGACGATGAGAGTGAAGACGAAAACATTTTCGTTATAAATAACAGATAAAGCGAATGCGATTTATTTTTAATACAGTATACCTCGGTGAAGATTGGCATACAATCTCAGTTGTCGTCTTTTTTCTCATTAATGAACTGATGTCGCATGGTAGTACAATATTTCTATCTCTGAAGGAATCATCCCAACCAAGGATGCGGAATAAACAATCAATAACGATTAAGAGACTACATCCCTCGCTGACGTTTCTTTTAAATTGCCGATAGATCTATTGACTATTCACTTCCGTATAGCAATATTCTGAATTTAATTGAAAAAACAGCTTGCAAGGAAATTATACAGTATATCCTAATTTGATATGCAATAAATATTGCATTCTGAAACAGATGACGTGAATCATTATTATATGGTAAGTATGGTAAGTTACTACAAACCACACGGGACGCTATTGTACCAGGTATACACTGTACATAAAGGAATAATTAATGCGTACGTCACAGACCTATTTTAATATTTGATTTCATGTTTTAAATATATTTATAGCCTTATTGATATGAAGAATCCTATCTGAAACCCGATTTCTTGATATATAAAACTGAAATAAATACTTCAACGGCTCCCCATAAAACCATGGTATCTTGTCTTTGATATTTTTCTGTGCTACTAGTACCATCATTTGCTGTGTTCCTCTCATTTGGTTCATAGTTCTGTGGTAGCGCATAATTTTTGGTACATTTGTCCTCGCAAGGAGCAGAACAAGGGAGACAACTGCGAGTATTATGTGACATTTTTGGAAACACTACAAAAGACTATTATCTTCAACCTCCTTTAACTGCACTAATAGTACATTTATTTCAGTTGAAGCTCTTTTTTTGCTGCAATCGCTGCTCTAATACTCGCAATGTCTGTCTATTGAAGTAAGCATAGTGTTCCAATGTGATATGTACATGTTTTTTCCTTACCTCTGTAATATGCGAAGAGAGATAACTCTTGTTACGTTGCCAAGCGATACCCCGTTAGCCATATCTTGGACATTTTATGGTTCGGTCAATCTATCAAGTTCGCTCAAAATAAATTACCAACAAATTGTCTCGGCAAAAACAATTATAAAGCATGTATAATCCAGAAGTGTTTTACTCCATTCTCAAACGGAGGAGAATTAAGAGGAGGCCATGGATAGGGTACAAAAAAGGGTACATCAACTCGGGGGTTTGGGTAGAAGGACATAATAAGGACACATTGAATCAGGGGGTCGGGAAGGGAGAGACAAAATAAAGATACGTGGACTCCGAGGATTGGGAATAAAGGAACAAAATAAAGATACGTGAACCCCAGGGGTCGGGGATAATGGACAACGGGGTGGGGGATAGAAGAGACAAAAATAGGTACAAGGACACCGGGGGTGGGGATAGAGAGACGAACTAAAGATACATGGACTCCTGGGGTGGGGATAGAATGACAAAATAAAGGTACCTAGAAACCGGGAGTGTTGGATACGGGGGACATAATATGTGTTACACAGAAAGTCGTATAGCAACTCAAAGCCTTGCAACACTTTACAGTTAAAAGATAAATGGTCAGTTTAATAATTAATGGTCAGTTAAACAATTAATGGTCAGTTTAATAATTGTCAGTTTAATAATTAATGGTCAGTTAAACAATTAATGGTCAGTTTAATAATTGTCAGTTTAACAATTAATGGTCAGTTTAACAATTAATGGTCAGTTTAATCAGTAATGGTCAGTTTAACAATTAATGGTCAGCGTAAAAATTAATGGTCAGTTTAATCAATAATGGTCAGTTTAACAATTAATGGTCAGTGTAAAAATTAATGGTCAGTTTAATAATTAATTGTTAGTTTAACAATGAAAAGGTCAGTATAACAATAAATGGTTAGTTTAATAATTAATGGTCAATGTAAAAATTAATGGTCAGTTAAACAATTAATTTTCAGTATAACAATTAATGGTCGGTATAACAATAAATGGGCAGTTAAACAATTAATGGTCAGTTTAGTAATTAATTGTCAGTTTAACAATTAATGCTTAGTATAACAATAAATGGTCAGTTTAACAATTAATGGTCAGTTTAAAAATTGATTGCCATTTAAACAATTGATGTTAGAAGAATGTTTTGGAATGAGTGGAAAAGAGTTAGCAAATGAACGAATGAATAAAGGATGGAATGAATAAATGAATACTAAATATTAAAATGACAAGCTATGTTTATAACTATTAAATAGGGTTATAAAATATATCAGTTACATGTAAATAAATGATAGTTAAATTACATCAACGATACCTTTCTAAGAAATAATGATGTTGTGAGTTACATTTGATATTGTTTTTGTACATTTGTTACACCAGTACATTATATTAGTATACTTATCACCTAACCAAAGCCATCTATTGCTATATTGGACTTTTGATAGCAAAGAGCTGGAGTGGTGCTGAGTGTGGAACAGGTGACAGAAATAAGTAATATCATAAGATGAACAACTTATTAATGGTCAGGTTAAAAATTAATGGTCAGTGTAAAAATTAATGGTCAGCGTAAAAATTAATGGTCAGTGTAAAAATTAATGGTCAGCGTAAAAATTAATGGTCAGTGTAACAATTAGTAGGTAGTGGTCAGAATTACACTTTGAGTCTTTAGAATTCAAAACAGATTTCTTGTTATTCAGACTTTTTATATTGATTTAAACCCCAAAGGGCTTAAAAGGGTTTTGATTTTTTTTATAAATTCGAAATATATGCTTTGTCATTATACAATTTTGATGAAACAGTAATAAAATGTGTAACTTAGGTTGAATATAAAGCATCAGTGAGTTGTTTACTGTATACTGTTTTATATAGCCCGCAATAAACAGAACAGCGAAGACTATGATGAGATAAAGCTGTCTGCCCCAGTTCAAGGCTACAACCGTTAAAACGGCTGAACAAACTCAAGTAAAACACATTTATTCGATTTATTAGGTATAAGTCATATTATGTTCACAAAGATACGGTTTTTTACAGTAATACAATACCGATATAACTAGGATATTCTTATGAAGGTAACTTTTTTAAGACTGCCTATATTTCATTTCACGGACGGGCTTCGGTTCCGACAATGGGGGTTGCTTTGCGGTGTAGGATTTAGATTGTCGTTAAACAGGGGGCGGCCATATTGCCCTCTCTGTCGTACGGACGCGGCCTGTGTAGATTATCCCGACAGTTCAGATTTACTGTAGGAACGTCCTTGGACCCGATAAGACCTGGATAAGATTTCCGGCAAGCACAGCGTGTAATGTATTGCTTCCATCCTACTTTTTAGATATCGTGAAATTAAATGTGTCTTTTTAATGTGTAACGGGGGATTCGTTCTTAATGTAAACCACGAAATGTGAAATGGAATGGAGAACGATACTTCGGCTCCAGACGCAACACGACCCGGGCACGTCAGGTTTAATATATATAAGATGACACAGCATCATACATGAATCTTTTTTTGTAATTAGACCTCACATGTTTAGCCTGTAGTGTGGCCCTAAACACATCTATTACTAGCCTGCATGGGGTATCTGTCTTAGTTTCATTATGTCTTTTTCTTTCGGTTGTTAAATTATCAAAATACACATGAACATTATTTACAAATCATAGTTCTATTAACCTTATAATAATCTTGTCTGAGTTCGGCGTGTACAAAATATGCAAATAAAAATGTCTGCTTTGCTGGAGTTAGCAATGGCGGGGAAAGAGTGTAACGGAACTTAACAGGATCGATCGTCGGCAGCTCATGATTTGGTAAAGTGTCCGTCTAGGGTTCGGAGGGTCTCGGGTTCGAATCCCGATCTGGCCGTGCATTTCTCTTTCCTTACCAGTGATTTTTTTTTCAATTTCATTAGTAAGTTCCTTTTTGCATGAACAACATACAATTCAGTAATGGAAACGATGACATATAACAGTTCCGGGATCCGGTGGCTAGCTAATTGTATTGACATAATTTGTTGATAACCTTTACCTTTACGCAGTCTGACGTCTGATTGTGTTTATGACATTGACACTTCGGCGCCCTAATATCATGTTGTATTGATTATATTGACCTTGCAGCTGTCAGATATATCCTATGTATTTATGACATTGACTCTTCAGCACCCAAATATATTGTTGCAATGATGATATTGACCCTTCAGCGGCCATATGTATCGATGACGTTTCAGTAGCCAGCTATCTGATTGTATTGAAGACATTGACCCTTCATTAGCTAGATATTTCTTTGTATTGATGACCTTTGACCCTTCAGCAGCAAAATGTCTGGTGTTATGTATGACCTTGACCATTTTGCAAGAGTCAAGTTTCTAGTCACTTTCTAGATATACTGAAGAAGTTCTTTGTTTTACCTATTTTTAACGAAAACTATCCGATAGATAAAAACTGTTTTAGAACCATTCACTTCGCCTCCAGATATTGTTGTATTGACGATCTTGACCATCAGCGGCCAGATATCTCGTAGATTAGATTGGATGACCCTTCAACCTGTGATTTGTGCAGTATCCATGGTAAATGTCCTTTGTAATTATGCGTATTTACCTTACTGACCAATCCGCTTGGGCCCAGTTTATGGAACAAATAAACGCGTTATTTAAAGTAACAAGAGTTTAAATATGTCGCATGAAAGTAAATATAACGAATAAAGGACTGTAAGTATTTACCTATAATCTGTGGTACACTGACATTGTATCACGCCCAGTAGGTCAGGGTGCTAACTACTTGACCCCAGTACCAACAACTTGACCTACGGGCGAATTCCCTGTAAATGTTGACAATCTCGCCACAAAGAATCTCCTCGGGTTCAGTGACGTATACGTTTTAAATAATCCGCGGTTCTTCCTGCTGCTCACCTGGGCAGGTGTGAACCCCTATAAGGTAAACATACCTGTCTGTACCTATGTACTTTTCCCTATTTTCACCTTTTGTTAATTCAGTCAAATATTGAGATCCGTGTATGCGTCATTTCAGTGTCCTATATAGTGTCAACACTTGATTTCCTGAAGTGTATATTACACAAATTAGTTCTGTAAAGAACGAATAGGAGCCCGAACTTGTGCTTACCGCTGACAGAGGTAAGGTGTATATCGGTAAATAAACATCCCGTCCCACGTAAACTCGTATATTTACATAATTAATTGCTCTGAAACTTACAACTGTTTGTTTAGATTTTTCTTTGACATGTTTTTAAATTTTACGTTTTGATATTTATGGTATAGTATATCTAATAGTGTATCAAATTTCTTGTGAAGAACCCTTAGTAAATTTCAATTAAGATATTATAAGATATCCCTCCCGAAAGCTTCCGAAAGCCGGTGTTTATGACAGAGCAGAGCTGTTATTTGATTGGGGGTGTATCGATTTACCTGCTACACAAAGACGAGTACCCCCTGTAGCGCGCGATAACGGAGAAAGGACCTCGGTTATGTCTATAGATGTTCCAATTTACCACAGATCTGCACCGATAACAGGTACGACGACTTATCTGTAAACCCAGGTAGACATTTAAAGGTAACAGAGAAAGTCAGGTCTGATTCCCGGAGGTACTTAATAAATAGTTACATATATTTTTTGTCAAATTATATCATGTCTGATCTCGTCATAAAGCGAAAAACCCCGAAGTCACTGTAATGTAAATTTCACTGTTGTCCATTTCGCGTTATCATAAGTACATCGACAAGGATGTCTGGAGTGTCATTCAAGTAAACATGTATTTACATTTTCATTTTTTTTCGGGTAGACTTATATCATTCTTTTTTGTCACATCTGGACCAAGTAATTTGATCATTTTTTTTAGAAAAGTTATCAACATCCTTATCAAATGACGATCACATCCTATTTTGAAATTATTCCGGAAAAGTTCGCTTTTGCTATTATACTTTTTTTTGTTGTTAAATTAATAGATTAATTTAATTCAGATACATAAATTGTTTATATGACACATATCTTTAAAGTCTAAAGAAACATTATATTTTTATCCAAAAACGAATACCATTTTAGTGGTTATCCTGAATGAGGAAAAAAAAGAATTATACAATAATTTAATTCAATCAATTAGAAAACAAAGATATGATGGCAAAACAATAAAAATTACGAAAACAACGCTTATGTTTAATCAAACGACGCGCTGTTTTCTGGTACGTTCCATTATAGCGAGCTTGTTTTAATCAGTACACATTTAATTTGATTTGGACGTTTTAATTGAAGCGCTATCAGAAAGACCTCCCTATAAATAGGGCGCAGACCATAAAACGTCGCGGCGGTATATATATTTTAAAGTAAACAAACTAACAGGCGCGGCTTATCTTGATTAATTTCCCTGATAAACGTGGCCAATAAGTGTGTTTTACATAAATAGCATGGGGCTTAAAACGACCATTATGCCTGCTTGTGTATTTAAAAGTAAACGAAATGAAAGCGGCAGTTCATGATAAAAACTTCTAAAATATATTCTGTATTTTTTTTAAATAATACCATTACAATTTTTGAGTGGAGTTAAGACGAATTTTAAATACATATATACATCAGTCTTGAATACACTACCAGAATTGGTTATTTTTTTTTCTCTCTGATTCTTTCGTCATTAGGTCAACTACAGTATTACTGTACTGTTGGCCGTTAGGTCACATCAAAAACCATCCCACTCGATAATCGGCATTGATCACAGACTTACACCAACGTCTACAGCTCACTATTAGTTGGGCACAACACATAAGTTTTTGTTTTAAACAAGTAGCATTGTTCTTCTATAGAAATAAAACAGGTCATATAGCATCGTTTAGCTGAAGACATTTTCTGATGCGTAAGAAATGTCTTTCTTAGGATTTTAACCCGACAAAATTATGTCCAATCAATAATAAGCTAATGAGATAAGTTATTCACAATTAATTATATGAGTCTCTTTAAAATTCATCCTCGAATATCCAACGGTTCTGCTAACAACACTCATATCTTCTCTGCATTTAAGGTATTTGTATTAGAATGGAACTCTAGACTTCCAGTATGCTTCCTGTTTGATATTTCCTACAAATATGAAAACTCCAATTCAAGGGGTCAGTAAGGGTCTTTGGTAGGGGGTCCCGCTGTATGTCTGGTGCGAGTACAGCCTTGTTTGTCCAATACTTTGGTCTCGTGTTTTTTATCACATAATTCCACACAGACTTGGTATTCTATAGCCATGTTCGAGTCGAAAAGACTAGTTTACTGGGTCAGCTACTATGGGCGGAACTTAAACAAAGTTTAAATGCATTTCTGAATACAAGACAAAACAATGATATAAGTAATTTTGCTTTATTTTGTTCCAAAAGATAAAAGTTTCTTAAAACTGAATCACATATATAATATTGATCGGCAGTAAATAAGCACAACATTAATAACTTATTTATATATAATTAGCGTTAATTATGTAAATGTATATAGATAGAGCACTTTATAATCCAAGTCTGACAAATCTCCAATCAGCACCCCCATCCCCATCCCTACTCCTTCAACCCCCCTCCCCACCCCCACTCCCAGCCCCTTTTCTCTCTCCATATTTATCCAAACTTGTCATGTTTCCCTTCCCCATCCCATCCCACCAGACCCCACCCCACCCCCAATTCTCTTTCCCCATATGTATCCTAACTCTTCCTGTTTCCCCTCACATCATCACTGCCCCCCCCCCCCCCCCCCCCCCCCCCCCC
>JAUMHH010011644.1:0-11078 GCA_032359455.1 Chlamys rubida
GCCAAATTAAAAATCGCCAAATTTTAACTTTCATTTTTTTGGTCAAAACGCCAAATATTATGCCCGCCAAAATTTCCGGCTATACGGTATTTCGAATGGTTATCACGGCAACCATAATAATATCGGGCAAGTTTTCAAAAAATTTACAATCAATGATTTTAAAATTCAATATGAAAAACTTTTGATGTTTGATAGGGATGGGGGATTTAACTAAAAACCTTCACAGTACATAGTCCCCTTGGAAAACACATTTTTTGTTTACTTAACTTCATTATGTATTTTGCAGGGCGTTTCTTTCTCCGTTGTCGGTACTGCCTTGATTGATCTACAGCATATTACTAAGGTTTCATTGACTACAGCGTCCCTATTAATTACGTACCAGTTTGCCGGACACGTGACCGGGTCAGTGGTGACGGGACTGATATACAGTAGGATTAATATTTACTTGTATCACGTCTTCATCCTCATCAGTCTTTCGGCCACCCTGTTTATAATTCCCTGGTGTACTGACTTTACAATGATGGCCACAGGACATTCATTTATCGGTCTGTTCGGTGGTTCCATTGATTCACGTACGTATTTTTACAAAATTATCAATACTAATTATGTCTCCCAAACGAAGTGTGTGTGGGGGGGGGGACATATTGTGTGTCCGTTTCTTCTTCTTCTTCTTCTTCTTCTTCTTCTTCTTTCTTCTTACGCCGGGCATAAGAATTGTACCTGCTGCCACCATTGCATGATAGTAAGAGTCGACTAAATGTGGGATCTTATCTTTTCTCTTCTTTTTAAACAAATATCTTCTTCCTAATGTCTCCCTTGACAATGCCTCACTTTTGGCCTTTAGTTGAGCGTTCGCCCCTGTGAGAAAGGCTTTGAGTTCTGTCCCCTGGCCGAGACATACCAGAGTCTGTAAAAATGGTAGTATCTACTCCTGCTTAACGCTCAGCAATTTAGGAGTGGGACGACTGGTTCGCCCGTTGTCAGTATATTGTGACCGGTTGGGCTATCCTGCTGGGTGTCTTCGGCAGTATGTTTCAGTGAGGTAGCACTATCACACGAAGACAAACACGAACATTTCGCAGCCTCCCAAAACACACGCATACACTACACCAATGCATCTTGCACACAGGGGAGGCCGTCCGTAAATGACCATCGCTGTTGATAGGACGTTAAACACGGTTCCGTCGTGAACTTGTCCGACCATTTACTCAAAAATCGCAAGTCATATCTTGATGAAACTTCAAATGCTAAATAATGGGCATATGCAGTTGTGCATTCAAGTCTTTATTGTCAGATCGTTGCCATAGCAACCACACGGCACGGAGGCTTCTGATTGGTCGAAATTTAGATATTGTTTGATTTTGATGAAAATTGGTATATGGGGTATTAGGGGACAGCAAAGTCAACCGCATATATTTCGTTGCCATAGCAACCACACAGCAACCAAACGGAGGCCTCTGATTGGTCGAAATTAGATATTGTTTAATTTTAATGAAAATTGGTATATAGGGGTATTAGGGGACTACAAATTCAACCTCATAGGTTTCGTTACCATCGCAACCACACAGTAAGCACACCGAGGCTTCTGATAGGTTGAAATTTAGATATTGTTCGATTTTTATGAAAATATGTGTATAGGGGTTTTAGGGGACTGCGAATTCAACCCCATAGGTTTCGTTGCCATAACAACCACACAGAGGCTTCTGATTGGTCGCAATTAAGAATTTTTTCAATTTCACTCAAATTTAGTATGTACATTGTAGGTGTATTATGGCATTGCGATCCTTTTCTGATACATCTTTGCAACTATGGGGGCAGTTTAGGGGACTTCTGTAATGGTTCCCCATTACAATTACTACTTGTTTTAAATGACTTTCAAATCCGCTACCGAGTGAAGTGAAACATTTGGAATAGCACGATTCATTTACACGTATAAACATAATGTAGATTAAGAGTAAATGTTGAGTAAATGCAGTGCTGTGTGCCTTAGGTATGGTATTTCAGTAAAATAAATTACAATACAGCCCGCATCAGATCCGCGCTATCACTAAGGAAGTAAATACACCAACATAACTCGTCCCCGGCACACAAACACATATGCACGCTTGCACAACATACATCGAGGCACATCCTTAAATAACCTGAGCTGTTGATTAGTCGTTAATCTCTGTACAATCAATCAATCAATCAATTATCCCAATGCTATCTTTTTTGCCCTTGAACACATTAAATAAAACGATGTTGCATAGTCAATCATCTATCCTGATTTCCCGTGTTTCACAAATCCTTCTCAACAAAACTTTCTGGACACGTGGGAAAACTAGATACTGAAATGGCAGATCGTTCCACTAGTGCAGCTTTATTGCTACCACCTGTTGGTTTTGAACTTCATCTACTGATTTCGAACCAATTATAGCAGATTTTGTAAAGGGAAAGTTGCAAAATTATACGAATCAATGCATATACAATTAATTACACTCTGTAAAACCTATAATCGGTGAATGGTAACCCAGATTTTCCCTGCTTACCGTTTAGCATTTACGAAAATGGCAACAACTGGTTCACCCGTTGTCAGTATAATGTGACCGGGTGGAATGCTGTGCTGGTTGCCTTCGGCATTGTATTTCAGTGATAAAGCACTATAAGGTCGGCATCAGATTCGCGATATCACAAGGAGGCAAATATACCAACAAACCTGCTTCCTGCACACTCACACGCAAGCACGCATTCACAACACACATGGAGGTACGTCCTTAAATTACATTAGCTGTTGAAAGAACGTAAAAAAAAGTCAAACCAAACCCGCAAAGACGAAGATGTCCCTGCCCGTCTTTGGATGGGTCATCAATACATAACCAAATCCTATTCATTGAAAAGCAAAGACCACCCTCATTGCATAGACTGTCACGAACAATTTACAGTTAAACAGTTGTACTAGATTAAATTGACCTTCAGTTACCAAGAGAAACAAATATGATACTATATTTTTCCCACACAATAAACATCTTTCCTAGGTAAAGCAAATGTTGGGTCTGTTGAAAACCATAGGTTCTCTTATTGTTCAGGCTGATGTTTGGCTTATCTTTTTCGTTTATTTGATGTAATTCCCTGTCTAGTTTCATCTACACCTTCTATTAACCCTAATGACCTCGTCAATTTTAATGGGCCTTTAAAAATTCAAGAATGTTATTATTTATTTATTTATTAAGTTCTTGAAGGCCCATCAATACAGAAAATCAATAAAAGGTAGCAAAAACACGCAAAAGGAAATGACATGAAACAAACTAAAAATAAAAAGAAATGTCAACTTCAAATGCAAAAGTGGCTTGAAAAAATAAATATTTTTGAACAGACCAACAGTTTTCAGGTACGTTAGAATTGTTGTGATATTTATCGTTTCGAAGAGAGATTTGTGATATCATTATAAAACAAATCTCGTGTCAGCTGAAGGTCAATGCAATCTAATAATTACTGTAAACGACATGCTACATACTGAGATTGGTCCTCGCGTTTTAATTAATAAGAATGGGAAATGTATGGTAAGGTTTCTCTTGGATACCATTCACCGATATTTGGTTTTACAGAACAGGATATGTTTTCTACGCTTTGATTATTATATGACCTTTTCCACAGAATAATTAACACAACGAGATATATGTATATAACTCGCACAATTGAAATGATTAACACTAATCATTCTTTTTTATTCATATTGCAGTTGGCATTAGTGAAATAATGAGGGTATGGGGCTCTACGACGGAGGTTCCAGTTAATTTAATGTGGTTTTGGTATTCTGCCGGCACCCTGACGGCCTCTTTTATTTTTATGCCATTTCTTACTACTGAATTGTCCCCAACAAATCACACAGATGATATGTGGATGAATATGACCTATGCTTCAGCAACTGGCAATAAAACGGGACTAAACTCGGATACGAGGGATTTGCATTTGATTGCACCATATACAATTACCAGTACGGTATCGTTGTTAATTGCAATAGCTTTATTTGTTTTTTATGTGGACATGCATTTGAGAAACGGAAAAATAGACACACCTAACGAGGATGTTCTTAACACCACTGAACGACACTTAGGTTTTAGAATTATTTTGTTGATATTTAGTGGTATGATTTTTGTTTTGTCTTCCTCCTCGGAAATATCATTTCATACATTTATCCCAGTGTACTGTTTGACATGGATGAAGTGGACAAAAGGAAATGCCCTAATGTCTGCATTAGTATACAGATGTTCTTTGGTGTCTGGCCGATTTTTTGGAATATTTATTTCGGCTAATGTATCGTCACGAAAAATAATGACATTGACCAGTTTTCTTCTCAGTCTTCTTCTCATTGTGTTCATTCTCAACGGATTAGTGATGAGATTAGATAATCTGGAGTTTGGGTTATGTGTGATTTATGGTTTGCTTCTTGCTCCAATAAATGGGAGTTTGATTAATGTTACAGAACAGGAAGTTATTCCAGTAAGAGGCAAAGCAGTAGCATTTTTTTCAGTCTGTTCATGTGTAGGCATTGCAGCTAACTCCCCTCTAATCGGACATTTGATGGAAAAAAATTCACCTATATATTTTCTGTATGTGTTATTTGCGGAGATCACATTATTAACAATTCTTTGTATCTGTTTTATCTCATTGATTCGCGTTCTGGAATAGAGCTATACAAAAACAATAGTTAATAAAAATCAAGATAATAAGAAAACAGTTCAAAAGTTGGCAGAAGGCATATTGCTTGAATTGCAAAAAGTCAAGGACGACCGAAATGGTTATCAAAAGCTTGAGTAAATAAAGAAACACTTTGCAAGAAGCGTTAGTTACATGCTGTCATTATCGCAAAGTATGTATCGGACAAATATTTTCCAATCCCAAAACCGGGTTTCCAACACCAGAACCTGGCACGTACTTAAAACACCATAACTGTTAAAATGATGTAACACACAAATTCGTTGCGATATCGTGGATTTGATGATGACTTTACAGTGCTGTCTTATTAATGAAGAAACCAAGCAGTGTTCCATCATGTTTAGCGTATGGGGCGTAGCACCGTTTAAACTACTAGAGAAAGGATTTACCTCCATGTGTGTAACGTATGCATATGCCGTGGATTAAATTTCATCTCAAATCTGCAAAATTTTGCCATGTTAAATTTCTGCTCTGCAGCGTCCGCACAAACGTGCTCTGTAAGGAATTTTCACTTGGACATTAATTCAAGTTGCCCGCTAATGAATGTTTTTCTTTTAACACCTTGGGTGATAAAGACATATATATTTCACCGGAATTAAACTTCCCGAGCAACCTAGGATGTCCTAAAGGGAAGTGTTATAATTACAATGGGGTTGTGGGTCAATTATTGTGTATCCAATGTCTCAAGTACAGTACACATGAGAAAACCCTAGACTCTGCAGTGTGCTACATCACATATATTCTCGCCTGGAACATGCACAGTTTAAACATGCTGCAAATACTGTCAACTCTCCGCTTAAATTTCATTTTTGAATTTATTCATTTAATCGGTTATGTATTTCTTTATAATAAAGAGTTTGATGTTCGTACGACTTCCGTAAAATTCTAGTATGGTTTGATTACTTTCAAATTATTTATAAAATTGATGAGTTTAGTCTTTTAGATATGTCATAACTATTGATTTTATGTTCTTTACCAGCTGTTATTGTCTACATTTTCATCTTTACTCAATATTGACATCCATGCCTACATGTATCATCATAAATGATATACCTGTTAACCTGAGGAAACCTAAGATCGATATCGTTACAGCACCTGTTACTGGAAACGAGACAGACACACCTGACAACCATGTGTGGTACTAAGTCAACTTAACTTACAGACTTTCATTTTTAAAAATCGTTATATATTTCCTTATAGTACCTATATCATAACATTAATTTTGCATTTCTTGTCGTTGGATTAACTTAATTCAATGTTTACTGGTTTAGATATAATTGGGGGTTTCCCGATTCCTCTCAGAAAGATGATGAGGAAGGCTCTGTCAACCTGAGCCGAGAAATAAAAGGTATGTACTGTACGACATTGGAGTATCATATACATACATATTCAACACATCCCACACATCGTTTTGTCGGTGAACACACGTGATAACACGAATCATTAAGTTTGGGTTACAGTCAATTCTCGAGTTATCACCAAGATACAGGCTTTAATTAAAGAGCGAAATATAACTGACGCTCAAGTCAACCGGGTACAGTACATATTTTTAAGTAAAGCTGAAATGATTGATCAGCGATATTTCAGAATTTAATTTTCATTATCAACATGTTCCTAGATTAAAGAGAACATGAATGCACTTGTGATGCTATTGCATACCGCATTGACATTTACCTCGTACACGTTCGCCTTGTAATCAATATGATATATACGATTTTTAACTAATATGCTTTATGAAACTTGGCCTGAAATTATTGATTTATAGAGTAAAACGTACGGAATACTTCTATGATTTGGTTTTGGTTTGGTTTTATTGTGTTGAACGTCCTATTAACAGCGAAGGTCAAGTCGCACTTAGTGTATGCACGGGATATTCCCCAAAGACACTCTTAACTGAAAACGGGTAACCAAACCTTTTCTTTCACTCAAAGTGATGAACGTTTTACAGGAATAACAACTGGTAGCATTGTTAAGAACTTCTGTATATCCCCGTCTGGGTCCATAACTAATTGCATTCCTTGTATTGACAAATATCAAGTGTCGCTGTCGGGTGCATTATACGAGGTCATAAGGGCATAACAATTTCAATAAAACATGATAAAGTAAAACACCTAGCAAACTAAAGGGTAAAAGACAAATGTTAATTCGAGAAATAATAGCGGGTAAATTATTTTTTTCGATCCTTTTTGGACAGACTATTTTACAGTGTTCATGATAGTTTACGACTTAGTCTCTCTTGGCGTAAAATCTCTGGCTTTCGGTCAGCCTAGTATGTCATACGCACATCTGACTGCTTTAAACACTCACAACGACAGCCAAGTGTGTAGGTAGGGAACACAACACAAGCTTTCACAACGACAGCCAAGTGTGTAGGTAGGGAACGCAACACAAACCTTCACAACGACAGCCAAGTGTGTAGTTAGGGAACACAACACAAACCTTCACAACGACAGCCAAGTGTGTAGGTAGGGAACGCAACACACACCTTCACAACGACAGCCAAGTGTGTAGGTAGGGAACGTAACACAAGCCTTCACAACGACAGCCAAGTGTGTAGGTAGAGAACGCAACACAAGCCTTCACAACGACAGCCAAGTATGTAGGTAGGGAACACAACACAAGCCTTCACAACGACAGCCAAGTGTGTAGGTAGGGAACACAACACAAGCCTTCACAACGACAGCCAAGTGTGTAGGTAGGGAACACAACACACGCCTTCACAACGACAGCCAAGTGTGTAGGTAGGGAACACAACACAAGCATTCACAACGACAGCCAAGTGTGTAGGTAGGGAACGCAACACAAGCCTTCACAACGACAGCCAAGTGTGTAGGTAGGGAACACAGCACACGCCTTCACAACGACAGCCAAGTGTGTAGGTAGGGAACACAACACACGCCTTCACAACGACAGCGAAGTATGTAGGTAGAGAACGCAACACAATCCTTCACAACGACAGCCAAGTGTGTAGGTAGGGAACACAGCACAAACCTTCACAACGACAGCCAAGTGTGTAGGTCAACTACCCAGCTAAATACCCGAGAAATAATCTCTAACCACAACACTCCACTAAACAAAATCGTGCCTCCATGTGCGTTGTGTAAGGATGCATGCGTGTATGTGTGTTGGAGATATGGTATGTTGGATAATGGCAACATCTGGTTCACCCGTTGTCAGTGCTTGGTGCCTTCGGCGTGGTATTTCAGTGAAATAGCAATATAATGTCGGCATCAGATCCGCGCTATCACAAGGAGGCAGGCACACCGACATACCCTGTCTCCAGCACACATGCACGCATACATAACACACATGGAGTCACGTCCTTAAATGACCTTAACTATTAATAGACGTTAAACAAAATAATACCAAACCAAACAAATCGTAGGATTTTGTTAAGTGGAGTATTATGGTTAGAGATTATTTCTCGGGTATTTAGCCGGGTAGTTTGACGTGGTTGTTCTCTCTTCTGGTGCGCTGCCGAATATCTACTTCTCTCTTTGCTCTCAGGTGAGGAACGTCTCCCTTTTGAGTCGTCCCGACAGAGAGATTTAGCTGTTATTTTCACTTATAACTCGTCCCGTCAGCGGGATGTAGGAGTCAGGTAAAAGTCTTGTAACGTTAGTTTGTTTTTCACTTGTTCCGTCAGCGGAATGTGTTCGTAGTACATACTTTGTTGGTAGGTGGTTGGACATAATGCAGTGTGCAGTTTTGGGAGGTTTGGTTTAGTATTGTTTAACGTCCCATCAACAGCTATGGTAATTTTTGTAGTTGAGTATTATGACGGCTTATTATTTGAAGTTATAGTTGGGTTGGGCGGGTGTTTCCCTACATACAAGTGACCCTCACTTATATGTAGGCGAACACCTATACAGGGGTAGTTATACGTAGGACACACCAGTTTCATATTTATTCTATACCTCATTCATTTGTCAACTTTATACTTGTTATCGCTTCTTTACATTGATATTCGTTAGTTATTATTAGCCATTTTTGCATTTTTTTATACACTTGTAACTTGGTACACTCGTCAGTACATGAAAAGGGTTATCTGAACCCTTTTTGTTACATTTATATAATTATAAGGACTAAGGCTAATGTCAATAGACATGTAACTGCAAGAATCAACTCATTGTAAATATCATCATCTTGTTATTATATTAGATTGTTGAACTTCATATGTAACTCTTTTTGATGCGTCACTCTTATGCTATTGGCACATCGAACATCGGCGTAGTAGGCGCTGACACAACTGGGTGGCGCCACTTCGAAAATATTCGAAGGTGTGGCGACACCCTCTTGTGAATGCCTCTAGGCCTACTACAATTGTAAGAGTTATTTCCCTTCGCTCGCAATTATGAATGTATGGTTATTTATATGTTTGTTATATTTTTTGTTGCAGGGCTTAAATGAAATGTCTTAATGGAATAAATGTGACGAATCCAAACTGTGGTCTTGTGATATTTATAAAGGAATTATCCCACTAATCCATTGGTATAACCCGGCATAGGGATATACCCAATCGCCTATCCAACCCCTGCAGGTCGGGAATTGGCTTTTCTGCCCTCTACATAGGGACACCAAAGCGATACAAATAATTTAACGGCCCATCGAAAATGTGAGTCATTTAGGGCCAACAATATTGTAAAAAAGAGACAAAAAACCCCACAACAAATCAAAACATAATAGCCTAAAACATGTAAAGGATTAAAGAAATACATCAATTTTGAACAACTTGGCTGCCCAATATATTATATTTTATTGTAAAGATCAATAGAGTGTATATATATTAATTGTTAATATGATTGATTGGTTTGGTTTTGTAGGGATTAACGTCAACAGCTTATGTCAATTAAGGACGTGCCTCCGTGTGTGGTGTGTGTGCGTGCATGTATGCTGGAGACAGAGTATGTTGGTGTTTTTGCCTTGTTGTGATTGCGCGGATCTGATGCCGACTTTATAGTGTTACCTCACTGACATACCATGCCGAAGGCACCTAGCACAGCATCCCGCCCGGTCAAATTACAGAGGAAGGAAAACATTATTATAGTAAATAGGATCGCATAACAAAAATACCTTTTTAATCGTAATGTTTAAACCGTTCTTGTTTTGACATGATGTTGACTTAGAATGTTTAATCATGAAACAACTTTTTTCTATTAATTTTTGACGACTTCAGATATCATTGGAATACGCATTGAAAACGGGAAAAAGTCATTTGTTTACGTTGTAAAAAAATGGCGCGTGCTACCGATAACTACGGCTTCTGTTTCGGACAAAAGGAACTAATTAAAGTTATCTCAACATAAAAAGGGTCCATTTACCAGTATGCTTTAATCTCTGTAAAATGTTAAAAACATATCATTATCAAGTATCTCAAGACGTTCCATAACTGACACATATTCTACATGTACAAATTGGGGGTTTGCCAGCAATGTTAATTGTGTTTGATGGCTAATATGACTTACTAAGTGTTAACGCATGAAGAGGGTGAAAGTGGGAAAGAGATTATACATGAATATATATAAATGCATGTTCTAGTAAAAAGTGGCCAAAGACATTGAGTTGTAATAAAAACAAATCATAAACATTTCTCTTTTGTTATACTAGTCAATGCATATATATACACTTTATGAAAACATTTGCAAAGGGATATTCGTCTCGTTAATATTCCTTTTTACAGAAATGTTTGTCCCATGGTTGAGGGAAGGTGTTTAGCCCCGTACCCATTTGTATCGGTCACATTTCGGTAATAGATACTTCCTGGTGTCTTTAAATAATGCCGAGATGCCAACAAATATTTCTTCATTTAAATTTTGAATATTGGCATGTGTGCAATTAACTTCTGATGACGAATAATTACTATTGCTAAGGGGATTAAATAAGTTTCAACACAGACTTGGAAATCATATTCCTTGGTTTCATAGTGAGGTAAGAAGTTTGAGTTGCCTCACGGCCCTCACTGGGGCCCCTTTCGAAACTTTGCATCTCGGTCCGACCACCTGTGTTTGCTGCCTCGTTTCCAAACCGTCACGTGACGTTATAAGCGCTATTTAAACAGGACTTTCTCGAAATTTGGAACGGACTTTGAGTATGAGGATAGCAAGGTAACATGAGTGGAAGTGCATACAACACATATGTCATATGTAGAAATAAGCGCATACACCTGGTATCATGTCCATATTCCATTTATTCTTTCAGTATCAACTCCATGTCACAAAGGCATTTGCTTGCAAATGTATCAATAAAAAACATTCAGTTTTCTCGCAGACAAATCATACATATATAAAGTCATGATAAAATAATCTCAGATTGATTAACGAATAACATTTTGACAATAATTCTGAATAAATGGCATGATAATTATAACACTCATACAGCTGTAA
>JAUMHH010011655.1:0-11078 GCA_032359455.1 Chlamys rubida
ACAAGTAACCTGCTTGGGCCTCAAATTATAATGACCTCTTCACTACTTAAGCTACATTTGAATGCTTCCGCGTAAAATATAGTCCGTCCTTACAAAGAAGATAACGTATCTCACAGTGTAGATAGTATTGTAATTTCAAGCATTTAACACGCGGATGAATACAAACAGTGTCAAAATTCTGCGAAATGTCACGTAAAGGTACAAGACAAATCGGACGAGATAGAAAAATCTAGTATGCGGTATGGCGTGGGATATCTCTGTTTGAGGTGCGAGAAAAGTAGTTTTCAATAATGTCCTAAAGCTTTCACCTGCTTTGGTGCACTCTTCGATTTTATTTTCAAGTAGTGTTAATTGTTACGACATGTATTGTGACGTTATCAAATAGATCGTCATAGCGTTTATAAATAAATATTTTGAACATGTTATATCTTAGCACACATCTTTATAATAATTAATTTGCTTTAGTAATATGTGTTATACTTTTGTTCAGGATTTTTACAATTTAAAGTGGTCACTGGACAGCACAAAGGCGATGAAAAAACTTTAGAGAACGCAGGCAAGGTACGTAATATAAAAGTTAACTTAAGTTATCAATTGGAACTACGAAGCATTTATTTGTATTTTTTCATAAAAAATGATTTTTTTATATATCATTTGTTTTTGCAATGAAAATAAAAAAATAATTACAAGTATAAAATACATTACTGAAGTAAAAACATGGAAGTTAGTAAATGTTCAATGTTTTAGAAGGATTCCATGATAACAATAAATAGTAGGTTTCTCATATCATCCTAGTGGTTCGTTACTGTAATAGTCCTTGTAAGTGGCTCAAACACAGCAAGATATTTCGATGCAATGATACACATGGGGCATTGTCCACGAAACTGAGGTCCTTTTGTATATATACAAATCTTACAATTTTAACCCCCATTTTGAGTTGAAATAGATAAATTGAGCGGCGAGAATATCGGGGTTTAAGGTATCTTTTCTGTAACGTTGCTGTTGAACATTACCACTTCCAAATTAGCTGAATGGACGGATTTTAGATGGCTGTGTCTTATTTGTACTTTTTTAGAACAGCCATATTGAATTGGTATTTTAATTCATCTCACCGCAAAAAAAAACGTATTATAAAGCTGATACTCAAATAAGCATGTATAAAATAGTGTTTCTAATACAAAGGTATACACTCCTACCTATCCTTCCATTTTTCTAGATATCCTTATTACAAGCACATCGAATTGTAAAACTCAAGAGAGAATCAAATAAAATTAAAGACATATTGCACTTTGAAAGAATGAGAGCCCTCTTGTAAGAGGACATCTGCTTGTGCATATAAAAAGAGGGAAAAATGGTTCCAGGGCTCCCCCCAATCGCACCAGTCTCTACTTATAAGATAGGAGACTATCGTTATATCTATTAATATATATATATGCTCGATACCTGTTGATGGCGTGAGTGGTGTTTTGTAGGTGGCTAGTGAAGCGATAGAGAATATCCGCACAGTTCAAACTCTGAATAGAGAATCATTCTTCTTTCAAGAATATTACAACAGTCTCAAAGGACCTCTCAGGTACGTATAGAAATAGCGAATATTCAAACAAATATCCTTGCTCAGGTTGGAAAGTACTTTGTTGAGTGAAAATGAAGCTTTTACGTAGCTAAAGGGTAGCTCAACCCCTCTCTTAATCAAGTGCCGCCTTTCTGTGAAGAATAGCCAGGGTGTGGACACATTTTCGGTCAATAATAGAAACATCCTGAATGGTTTAGATGGCAAATCCAACGCCTGAAAGTTGTTAAGGATCCCCGTCCCACCCAGAGCAAAACACTAAAGAATTCCACTGTCGTTTTTCAGTGTTAGAGTCACCTGCCCCTGATTACCATTTCGACAATGTTGTTATCTTCCCTTGAATAGATTTCGTTTGAATAACAATTAAATTGTTAAATTAACAGTTAAAAATTTTGCTGACACGACTGGTATACGATGTTGATTTATCTCGTCAAAAAATTACGCCAGACCCCCATATTGCTTTAAATAGGAGATTACCACGAGCCTCAAAATTGCGTCTCAATAACGCACCCCACTGTCATTCCAAAACACTACACGTTTGGTACAGTTTCAACTCCAAGCAAAAATTTCCGCTTTTTAAAGAAAATGATTTCCTATTTAGTTTTTGGAACGCCAATGTTTTTATTATAATGAAGGAATAGATGCATTTTGCCTTCATTTTATGTATCCTCATTTCAAGAAAGTTTAGACAAATATTCTGATAAATTTTAGAAAATTACTCGTTCAAATATTCATTTGAATAGAAAAATATCTGTGTTTAAAATGCGATATGATAATGATGTTGTCGCACCGTACCTTTTCCCGGGATTTTCCTTTCATTATGTTTTTATTTTTGAAATGAATTTATAGGCAAAATACAAAAAGAAGGCAGACAAAACTTTGACCTTTAGCTTAAAACTATATGAAGTTAGATTTTGAATATTAACATTCTGCATCATAAATCTGAAAGAGTTTCATTTTAGGTACACTCACGTTAAAGAGGTAATCCAGTATTCCAATTTTTCACCGATACAGAGGTTGTCCCTAGGGGGAACTGTAAACCCTGTTTTTGTTTATTTTTTAGTTTGCGGTATTACGTTGATCATTCCATCTGTATACCATGGCTATGCTCCTTTAAGTCATCTTTTGTGTTTTTCACTGGTTTCATTGTAAATGTTTTTAGGACGTTCCTCAAACAAGCACAGATGGCTGGATTTGCGTTTGGCTTCTCACAAGGAGTAATCTTCATGATGTATGGGGGATGCTTCAGATTTGGAGCTTGGCAAGTCGAACTAGGAAACATGACACCTGAAAATGTCTACCGGTAAGTCGGTGTTGTCATGGCATTGGTTAAAATGTGTTTACTGTTATATATTGATCTCGTTACCCACAATATGAGTTTTGCACAGCTGAGGAAGAATTAAAGAGACCTGACCTCCAAAACTGCCTACAGGTAAGTCCAAAGTATTGTCAGTAAGCACTTGTTGTGTCATCATATACGTATACACAACTGTCGAGTTAACCATGGAAATATTCGATAATTATGAAGTGTTAAAAGTACCCAACACTAAACGTCCTTGAGGACACAACGCAAAAAGCTCCCTCGGATACAGAATAAGAGTCAAGTTTACTTCCAAAAGACAATTATTTAGATATCTCATCGCAAAGGTTGATGTCACACAAATTAAATTGTTCACCATTTCAGTGCTCTATATCGTTTAAATTATGTACGATTAAAGTTTTGTTTTTGCCATCTTTCCATTCATAACAATAATATATTTATGAAATGTTTTCATTCAGACATATTTTGTACCATATGTAATGAATTACATTGGAGAAATAATTATTGTGTAAAAAGTGAATTATTTATCAGAACCGACAGTTGTGCCCTTTACCGGTATAATTATCAATGTTGTTGTATGTATAAAAGACTGTCCGTTAGCTGCATTATTTTGGTCTGGATTTAAGAATTGGTTCTATGTTTAACTTGCTGTGAAAGAAGCAATAAATACAAGAAGACCATCTCCGTCCCTCTTCAAGTTGACTATACTGTGTCGTACATACACTCCGATGCAAAAACGTGTTTCAAGTGTACCTGTAATTGGAAATGATGACAAAATTCGTGTTCTCATTTGGATTCATTTATTCGACTAAAATGTTTTCAACTTAATTGGACTCTTAATCGCTTTTGTAAAACGACTTTTGAAATAATCTGTAAAAACACTAAGTGCATAAAAACGGCTACCGGTAATATCCAGTTAATATAAGAGTTGTATCCCATTGAATGAAAATATGACAAACAACGTTTCCAGTTGGTTCGCCACGCATTATACACCAGTATACATAATAGAGATTTTAATGACAATACTACATGCAGATGACGGCAATTGTGACAATGACATATTGCACGAAACGACAACGACAACAATTTCTCCAAAGTAAAGAGGTCAGTGAAATTTTAAAACATACATTACAGGGCCTTCATTACATCTTTGATAGTATGTTTTTGTCTCCCAAATATAAAATTTCACTCATGGGTTTGAAACGACAAGTATATTTGTGAAGTGTTTTGACCCATCAAATTTCAGGAAAAGGGTGATTTGACTTCTGAAATTGTTAAATGCCAATGGTGAGCTAATTGCCCATCATTTTGCAAAGGAATATATATATCCATGCACATCTATACTAATGTATAAGCGTGGTGAACCGTAGGACGTATATCATCAACCGATAGTTAAGGAATTAGTTTCAAACAGAAACCGTATCCTAATTGAACAAGAATAAAATTTAAAAACAATGACTTGTACCAGACAACCGGATTTGATCAAATGTTGAATATAAAGCAAAAATAAACGATGCATTGATTAATTTCAGCTGTATAATAACTGCGTTCAGTTCAAAATAAAAAGTTAAATAACACCATAAGAGATCATAGGTTTGTTTGAAATGACATAGGATGTTTAAAATATTGGTTTAAACATACGATGGAATTATCAAGTACATTTCCAATTCACTGATATATCTTATCACAACTGGTGGCTACATTCAAGCTATAATGATAATTGTGTAAACTTGGTCATGATTCATTAAAATTTAGCAGCAAATACAATGTAAACATGAGCTTACGAAATAAATGGAAAAAACAGTATATGTCTTTAAATGATCATTTTTTATAAGATTTATTCGCGAGGCATGAGTTAACATATGAATTAGCATAAATAATGTCACAAACGTAAAATAGACGTGCACTAGTTTTCAAACGATGGTCAACATTAAAAATCGATCAAACGTGTTGACATGTAAGCCACACAGAATAAAAGGGATGTCTGTGGTGGTTGTGGATTAATATTACTGACATGGCGACTTACGTCACTGATCTGATATGTTAGCAGTGTAATTCATATAAAAGCATTACAATTCTGTAAGTCCATGCATGTATAAAAACTGTCAAATCACAACACTGATATACATCACGACCTTCAGTTGGTGACAGGTTTCAAAATAACATTATCAACAAAACACCATGACCTGCAAAAGATGAGAGTTTAAAAAATAAAATTATCAATGAAACACCGCAGTTTTCAATTGGTGAAAAATATTTCGGGTTCGAAGTAACGAAATAGTTTACAAAACGGTCCGTTTAGCCACTGCAATCCTTCACAAAAAACCGACAACTTACTATCAACCCTGCTAATACAGATAACTATCATTTCGTGCGCATTTATATTCACTAACAAAAGTTTCCAACATAATTAGCTAGACTATTGATTCGCAATTTACTTGGCGTGTATATCTATTACTTAACAAAAATAATTGTGTGACACTTGAATTTGCGAAAAATAATATAAATACCCCTTGAAAATGTATATGCTCTATCCGTGGTAATGCTAATTGTAATCGTGAATTGTTCAAGACAGTAACTCCGTACTACTGCACTTATGATGGTGCTATACAGTAATACTCTGTCGATACAGCTGGGTTATTATAAATTTCCATTGGTAACGTATTCTTTTCTCACATATCCGTATATAATATGCATCTCAATATATGATGTTTTCTTTTCGATGCATTATGAGAACTTCTCAACATATGCGAGATAAAATTATATTGTTCACATCAGTTCATTCATTTAATATTTCAATCTGTAGATGTGCTCTTACATGTCTTGTGTACTTTGCTACTTGTCATGCGAAGTTTTTAAATTCGTGCGTCAGTATTTCCTCATGATACGTACACTCTGGGAAATCCTCAATCTTGGTAACTAAAGGGAAGTAAATCTTCAGTGTCTGTATAATGGCCGATAAGAAATTATATGTGTAACAGCCGGATATCGAGACATTACTTTTCTTTGAAATGTATATGTCAGTCAATCCAATATATCATATATTTCGATCGCTGTTATACCAAACTACAAATATTCTGGAAAGAACAAATTAAAATTAGAATCGTTTTTGAGACAGATATTCAGATTGTATATTATGTTTAAAACGGCAAGAATTTTCACAATAGATAATCTATCATTTCCAACCAGCAGACAAAAATACAAAACAATATTTATTTTAAAATGATAATAATAATTAACATTTGGCTTCATGTGTCTTTTTGTAATGAAACTTTTCTGAAGAGGACGCCACTCAAAACTATCGTAACACAGGAAATCCATGAACAGTATTAAGTAGGTATATCTAATGTAGGTTTAGTTTCGTTGGAATGAACACATTGATACTGAATAAAGAACAAGACTAAGTGATCTGATTACTATAGTTAAAAGACACATCTCGGTATAAACTCGTACATTTTCTGAAATGTTTACAGATCATTTTTGGACATAAATATGATACACATTTGGTTGTGATTGGGTTGTAAAATAAAATAAATGTCATTTGAATATCTGAAGTTATTATGTCATCAAAATCCTTGTCAGCATGCAGGTTAAAGGAACCTCTTAAGTTGGGAAGCTCCGACAATGTACATAGAGAGTGGGGACGCCATTTACAGGGCAGAATGTTTTCTGTTTGGAAAAGTATTTGCATACACTGTATGCTAATCTCAAAATCCAATTGAAATTATTCTTCGGCGATTTGTGACTTTCTAAAACATATCATACCTAGCATAAAATATTTTTTATGATCAGAAAAGATCTGAACTTGACATAAATTAAAATACCATCAGCAAAAGAATATTAAAAGTTTAATGACAGAATTAAAACAAAATAGTTTTCAACATAGGCTTGGCTACATGTTCAGTGAATGACGTTAAGCTTATCATGGAGTCGAACTTTCCCTTTTCAACCTATTGATTCGATTCATTTGAATAGCTAAACCGTAACTTACAGTTCTATGTGTCTGAATTGACTATACAATTATCAAATAGTACCCAATGAAGTTTAATTGATGTTTATATAATAGCTCATAATTTCAAATTACTGAACTTCTGCATATATACAATGGCCCATGTTACCAATACAACCATGCATGAACTGTAATTTTGTTGGCCACTTATTCGAAAACCGAAAGTACCCGTGAAAAACTGTAGGATCGTTCTCATCGATTCAAAGTTAAGCATTCAAGCTTACCTAACGGACACTTACCATGTATGATCCATAAGTATTTCAGAAATGCTGTGGTGTAGAAATGATCGTGAGTAAGCTTAAGTGTTTAACACAATGCTAAGAATACTTATGGTATATAAAACAATCGGCACACTCATGGCAGTGCGTACATATATATATTAAAAACAATTACACATTTATGATCTAAAGTGAAATGAATCATCATCATCGTCGTCATTATTAAGCCTTATTGCAAAGCTCCTTTACTTTGTGTGATTCTACTTCTCACTTCCTTTCGCTATTTATTCGCTGTCTGTTTATTTCCGCCAAACATATATTTAGTGAATATATGTGCCGTTTTATAAAAATGAATTTTATATAAAACCATGACAAATTTATCGTAACTTAAAACCGATGAAAAAAGGTATTTCTATAATTTTGTTGCTTAAAATATAAAATAGAAGCATAAACAGATAATTAAATATAACTATGATATAAAACATATTGTATTTCATAAAGGAGTACGAAATTCAAAAATCATAAAAACTATTTTAGAGTTATCCCCCTTACTGATTGAGCTAGAATCAGCCAATAGATTCAAAATAACTTAAAGGTAAGCACCCCATTCATACTATCCTTTTACGTGTTTGTTATTATGGAACTCCTTCAAAATGGAGATTAAAGTCAGAAAAATGACAGTATAATTATGTACCCTTAATCAATATAAATAAAATCACTTTCTTGTCACAATATGCAATTAAAAAACATGTTAACTACATTTTATACCAAAAAAAGAAGCCAAAATGCTTCATGGTCCACCAAAATAAGGAATACATATATCGTAGGTAAGGGATACCAAGTGTAACAGAAAACAGAGATACTTTATTACTTTACTTCCTACATTACATATTTAGGTTCAAAAGCAATTTTCACAAATTTATTTTCGAGCATGAACTAATGGGTACACCAGAGGGACAAAACTTACCGTATCAAGGGTAACAAGACAAATGGATATTTTCATTTTACATTCTGAAAAGCATTTTAACATATAATGTATCTTTTCAGCATTTAACAGATATATGTAGAGAATCACTAGGGTTTCAATATTTTGTTAATTGCACTCAAATTATCGGCACATTGTTATTGTTTACATAAACAAAAGGTATGACGATTTGACCAACTTCTCCAATTTCGTAAAACTTACAACCTCCTTTTGTACTTCCAAGAATATGTTCACATCTGACATCCATTCAGAATGTTTTGTTCCCAGTCAGTGGTCAATATCTAGCAACAGAAATGTCAGTTTCATTGTCAAATGGTCATTTTTATCTCACATCATCCATAGCCAGGTCAATTTCATTGTCATCGACCGCCACCTGGAGTTTTATCTCGTCCACGTTAAGTGCATCAATCACAGATTTTTTAAGCATCATGCCTTCAATTAATTCGGTAAGAAGTCCGGAGCGTTCGTCTGCTTGAATGTTTTTCACCTGTTCACATGTCATACATATATTACAGATAACCATGGTGTCCTCGCTACAATACACTGACAAAACAAGCGTACCCCGCTCCTGTTCGAAATATTTCACAATCTGCGATTTTACTGTAACATCTTTATCAACAATGTCATTGAATTTTTCAACCTGTTGGTCGAACGTAGGACCCCGGCTTTTCCACATGACACAGAATTCAACTGGCTCCTCGTCTCCAGATAAAACCGAATCACTACCAGGACTTGGCATGGTTTTGACACCTGCTCCATGTTTTTTCGGTGTGCCGGTGCAAGAAACAACTGGGGGAGTGTTTTCTTTATTTTCTGACCTTGAGCTATGACCTTGCGTAACAGACTCACCTTTCCGACCTCGTTGGTTGACACCATTTTTAGTTTTCTCCTTGTGTTTAGTGCGGTCCTTCCCACTCTGTTTGGATTTGGAATGTGAAACTGAGGTTGACGTGTCTTTAACAAGATGTTGCACTTTGCTGGATTTAGACGATGATCTATCCTTTCCATTGAAATTCTTTTGCATAGAAACTTCAGTTCTTTTTGGGGAGTATGTATTTGAACTTCCACCTTTCACAATTTGTTGACCTTTTGGAGGAGAGCTGATATCACTCATACATGAACTACTGTCCCTATTTTTCGTGTTCCTGGGACGTGGTTGGACATTTCTGGGACTTTCGTTTCTCTGTCGCTCTTTAGCAGGCCCTGGGTAATTTTGTTTGTATTTTTTCGCCTTCTTTCTACGTGGAATGCAAAGACACCAACAGAATCCAGCGGACTTTGCCCCATCATCATCATCATCATCATCCTCACCAGCCGTATCATATCCAAGTCCCTCCCTCTCATACGAATACTCGTGAATTCGCCACATCTTTGACCTTGAGCCATCACCTATCCCGTCAATCATTGTCATATTTTCGTAGGACTTGTGCATGCGGCGAGGCGTAAGAAGCACATTGAGGTCACCGTGAGATGTACCCCCATGAGGTTTGACCTCTTTTTCTGGTGTGTCTCCATGTTTCTCCTCCAATTGGTCACCTTCTTCCCACTTTGGGAACAAACCCTTGATTGAGTCAACTAGAATCTTTATGGTCACTTGACCTGCAAAATATCCATATGTCAATATGTAAGCACCAAAATAGAACCAGCAAAGGAATACATATATTTGTAAAGTGATCAGAACATTCAATATATATCTTACAGACGCATGTCTTTTACTTACTGGACTCCATATATTGAATAGGATTGTTTTTTAATACATGTTTGTGAAAATGGTCTTTTGATACGTTTATGGAAATGTTTCATTACCTTTTATAAACCACAAATCACTATAAAGAAATGCCCTGCTTTTAGTTCATTTTGTAAATTCACACTCATTCTGCTTTTAAGAAATCCCTTTAAATTTTAATCCATTGAGCATTTATATAAATTATTATCATATTTTCTCACCTTTATATCGCTCCTTCCCCAGATAACCTGGAAAAACAAACACAAACATAAAAAACACCATTGTATTTGTGAAGTAAACTTGAATTCTTATTGGTAGAAATAAATGATATTTCTGTTAATTTCACCAACGCAAAATATCTCCTGTGGATGCCGTTGAAAATGGTATTTTTGCCATTTAGTTTTTGCTTGTTTTATTCCTTACAAGACTAAACCAAACATGATGTACAAAGCAGTGCCATCTAAGACAGATGGGTTCAATGACTGGTGATCAGATGACGTTATCAATGGTATCACTAACTCTACCAACATGTCTCTCTTTTGGTATATCTACTGTTAATTTGTTTTCTATTGTTATGACCCTGCACCCTATTATCAACACCAATGTCAATTTGCTACTAAAACTTCATGGAAAACAGACCTAGTTATATGACATTAGCACAGCACTCAAAATGCTCCTTAAAAGAAATTGTCCCAATATCGAGGTACCACTAAATAACTCAGTTGTCCCACTGTCTTGGTACTGTTAATTAATCCAGTTGTCCAACTATCTAACTTCCACTAATCTGGTTAGCCCATTAACTATCCAGCTACCACTAATCCAGTTGTCAAACTATCGACAGCTTCTACTAATCTGGTTGTCCCAATAACCAGTCACTACTAATCTAGTTTTTAGGGACAACCTGCCACTAATCTGATTATCTCACTATCCACTTACTAATATGGTTGTTCTGCTATCAAGCCACCACTAATCTGGTTGTCCAACCATCTAGGTACCATTAATCTAGTTGTCCCACTATCCAGCCACCACTTATCTGGTTCTCCTAGCTACTATCAATACACCCTTAATCTGGTTGTCCCACTAACCAGCTACTCATAATCTGGTTATCCCACTAACCAGCTACTCATAATCTGGTTGTCCCACTAACCAGCTACTCATAATCTGGTTGTCCCACTAACCAGCTACTCATAATCTGGTTGTCTCACTTTTCAGCCACGGCTATTCTGGTTGTTCTCCTATCCACTGAAGA
>JAUMHH010011677.1:0-25520 GCA_032359455.1 Chlamys rubida
TGGGGTAGGGGGGGGGGGGGGTAAGGTCAAAGGGATGATAGACACGATGGGGTAGGGGGGTAAGGTCAAAGGGATGATAGACAGGATGGGGTAGGGGGGTAAGGTCAAAGGGATGATAGACACGATGGGGTAGGGAGGGGGTGGTAAAGGGATGGATAACCTCAAAGGGGAGGGGGGATGGGTAAAAACACCTGGGAGTCAGGAGTGGAGGTCCAGTGGAAAGGAAACAGAAGAAGAGATGAAAGGTAAAGTGAAACAAAAACAAAACAAAAGTAGAAGAAAAAGATGAGAAGGAGAAATAAGATCCCTTATGTGGCAATGGGTGCTATTTCACTTTCATATCCCCAAGCAGATCTCGAAGACATAATTGTGAATCCCTAATTTTACTAATTAAAATTAGACTTGTAATTCCATTCCTCTTCAATTACAAGTCTAATTGTAATTAGATTGTATTACTTGTAACAGGTATGTCCAAGGTAAACAAAAATGTAAGTATTTAAATTATCATGAAAATCTGTCAAGAAATTATACAGCTGCTTTAGTAACCTAAGCAATGTGTTGGACAGATGGACGGATGGACAGATGGGACAAAAACATATAATGTCCCCACTTTTGTGTAGCAGGGTTTTAATAACCTTCGATATTCGTCAAAGTTTCCTGAAAACTTCACCTACTTGCTTTTAAATTGAAATAAGTTGCCTGGAGAAGATTTAAAAAAAGTAGTTTTTCTTTTTTGCAATACAAGGTAAAAATAGATCCGTAATCTTGTGTAATCTACCTGCCTGGAACTAATTAGCATAAATCTGCGATCAGGGAAAAGGCGCGCCATTCTGATGACAAAATACATGAATGACCGACATAGGATAGAATAAATATTTATTGTAGTTGATAATATCAGACACTCTTTCATTTTCACACACAAAGGGCTTTCCCCTTACCTTGTTTACCGCGCTCAGCTCAAGGTTAAAAATAACCTGTGGGGGAATTCCGTTCTTTCTATCTTTAATGCAGCGTGATGAGAAAAGCTTGCAGTAGGTTGTATGACAAAGCAATTACATGTACTACCAGAGATAATTTTCACAACTGGGTGTCTGTGGCCTTTTACACTAATTGGACAGATTCCTTTTTATTAAACAAGGATATTTGTTTTGATGATACTGTTGACTGAATAGGTACAATGCCAGAAAACAACCTGTATTATTGATGGGGTACACCTGTATAAAGGTAGATCTACCTGCCACCATGCTAATTACAGGTACGCGAGCCACTAATGACAACATAACAATCACCTGGATGATGGGCGACTACAATACAGGTATCAGTAACCTAACATTAACCTCAATAGTGAGAATCTCGGCCCACCTCTGAATTCACGCCCCCTACCTCCCGGGCAAACATCGTCGGAGAAGAAGGACAATATAACAACTGTTCAAAGACCAGTATCGCTGACAAAATGTTTTATCAGCGTCAATAGCAGGTATATTTTGGTGTATACTTAAAAGACAAAACTTGTAATTTAATCCTTATACATTTGCTATGGAAAGTGAAAGTAATCCTGATAAATATATTTTCAATATGTACAGGATATTTAAATGATTCCTTATAGGACCTGATCAATAGCCATTGTGCGTCATTCCTAATTTCAAGATCCTATTTAAAAAGGAATAATAGAGTTTTCTTTTAATTTTTGTTAATTAACATCTTTCATATTAAACTGAAACGCTTACAAGAGTTTAGCCTAGGTCACCATGTTTTTTGTCAGCAAATGTCATTTTGTCCTTTATTCCCCACAATTTTGTTATTGATATGTCGAAAAGACACACATTACAATCAGCATTTAAAAAAACATGGCTGCAAATTGAAGTTTCGTAAAATTATTTCACTAACTTTATTTCATGACAAAACAGATATAGGTATCAAATTCTGTGACTTAACCTGTATTTAATTTGTTTATTTTTCAGTTTACAAGCGTTTAGAAATATTAAATATCTCTATTTTCTTTATTTATTTAAAAGTTTATTAAATAATTCAACATTTAAATTTTAAACCCATAACAAAGAGACCTATTTTGACACTAATGGTCACTGTTCCAAGGATTATATATATATACACTCCGAATGCCCCCAGGAAATAATCGTAAACTTTAGAAAACTGAACAAGTCCTTGACAGCCAATATAATCGTATGACACGTTCAAACATATTGACCATGCAAAGTTTTTAAACGTCCATTAAGTTTGACACCAGTCAACCAATCATGCTAAAACACCTTCTAAGGTTTGTGTGACTCCTCGGTTCCCCAGACAGGTAGAAAATTCACAGGTGAGCGTGAAGATTAATGGGGACATATCATACCTGTGCTGGCTTCTTCAGGTGTAAAAAGTAGCTATAATTTCTGTAGTTAAGTAGGCTGTCATAAATTGAGAGTTATTGTAGAGAAAAAAGGACAAGGTGTCTGCAAGCATATATGGTTATAGCTTTTGTCAGTTTGGGGGACAGAATCGTTCCGATCTGTTACAGAAAGGAAGTTATATAGAATATACCACATTTTACAAGTACTCAGGAGGCCTAGTCATTGTACATGGCGTTTAGTATTGACTATTCCCAGGTATGGCCCAATATGGTAATGCAGAAAGTGTTTTAAAAATCTGTTTAACTCATTCGCCCCTGAAGACACATTTGAACTCTTCCAATTCAATGGTTGGAATAGTTCATTATGAAATTTCAGGGGTGAATGAGTTAAGGCAATATGGTGTTTACCCTACTTTGCTAAATACACCTCCTTTCAAAAAGAGTTGCAAAACAAAAGATCCTTCCTTATAAATTTTGTTTGAAATGAATGGTAATTTGTATGTAACTCTAAACCCAAGTGTGTACTTGAGGTGGCGTATAAATAATATCATAAAATAAGGGAGTGTGGTAATCTAGTATGTGTTATCAATGGTATTTGCATAAGGATCCCTGTTCCACTACACTGTGGGTTTTTTCGGATAAAGAGTAAGCTCCCTTTAATTTCGTTTTGGATTTAATAGTTAGACAGCTTGGCCAAAACACTTATAAAATCAGTTAATCTGTCGACCGGGTAGTTCAGTTGGTTAGCACAATTGTATAACAATATTTAGTCCAGGGTTCGAAACCAAGTCTAGCCCCCCAGAATTTTTAACACTCAGAACACTGTTGATGTTTATATTCCATTTATTTCATTTTGCATTGGTACAGGGAGGGATCCTGAACTGTAATTTAATAAAAAAAATAAAAAAATAAAATTGGATGAATATATGTATCATAGTGCCGATGTTTTTATCTGCAGAGAAGGGAAATCACTATATGTGCAGGGAAATCACTATATGTGCAGGGAAATCACTATATGTGCAGGGAAATCACTATATGTGCAAGATAAATCAATTCTAGGTCACATGCAAAGTTTCAACAATGAAAGTGCATATTCTTGTAATCGCATCAGGTTCGGAAGCCTTCAAGTGTATAATCCAAGATGGCTGCTTGCCAAATTCGGTTCCTTACATAAGAATTGAAAGGAGATTACCTCTGCCACACGATCCAGACGATACAGCAGGTTGTTTAAAGGGGCAGATTATTCGTCTCAAATTATCCTAACAGTCAGTGACAATAAATAAGCCTACTGGATTACAATGTATGGATCAGAGTGGAAGACGGATGGGAAAGTCATATTGAGGTCGCGAACGTGAAAACATAATTTGATTGATATATCGATGGGAGAAAAAGTGACAAAGTCACAATATATTTATAAAGACGGAGAGATCTGTCTTTAGAAGGTTACTCTGTGGTGTATACAGCTCCATCACTGTCATATATACTATTATCTATGTTTTTTGTCTCTCACACGGAAATTTATGATAAATGATCAACAAATTGTTGAAATAAATGCATAATTTATCTATATTGGGCAGATATTGAACAAAAGACATCAAGGTAATAAAAAAAGGCTTATAATGCAGAGATCTCTGATATAGCTACATGTTAATTTAAACATTCAAAACAAGCAAAAATATGTCAAGCGTTAAACACAGTAATTTTTTAGTTCTATTCTCCTTTATCTTAAATATTTTTCTCGAATCTAATTAACATGTACTGACCTTCAAACAAGGCTATCATACTGTTTCATTTTATGAATTTCATTTTCTTTTCTTGAAGAAGATTCTGCTCAGATATCTATGAGAAACCAACAACTCCAATGAATTCCCCTCCTAAGTGCGGTTCTGTTTCTGATTGGATGCAATACAGACAAATCTGCTTTACAGAGCACATATCTATGACACCTGATTGAAGAAGTAACCAAAAACTTCTTCTTAAGAACTCATAACCTGTGTATGAAGACAACTTGCCTGAAATGACCTTTTCTGTTTCCGACTCATTTTGAGTCTTAAAAGATATGATTTCACTACATATATCACAAGAATTCATTTAGGATACCAAAAATATATGAACATCATAATTGTGATTTCATAAATGAGATATTTTTCTTCCAAAATTTGAAATATTTCAGGATCGATGTTAAAGTTAACTTGAACTGCAATTACAAATGATAATACACATCTATTTCCTTTATATAAGATTGATGATGTCAGAAGCTTTCATCTTCCATATATGTCAATATATGCCAGTCAGGTCCAACTTAAAATGCCATCAGTCAATACTAGGACCACATTATAAGCCACAACTAATCTGGTTGTCCCACTAGACGGTCAATGCCTTAAGGGACAGCCTGGCCTTTTCTGTATGATATTGTTCCATTTATTCCGCCATCGTACAATCCAGCCACTTTTGCCGAGAACGAAGCCAACTAGCTTATTTAGGCTTGACTCTATATTTAACCCACTGTATGTATCCTGTAATAAGCCCAGGGGCCCAGGAGAAAATCTCTCACTAAAAATTAAGGCATTGGCTTATATAAGGACAATAAAGTAGCCGTTGTTTACATTTCTATTAAACTGTATTAGATTTGGGTGGGCTTATTACCAGGCATGGGCTTATTGCTGGATAAATATGGTAATATTTGGGACAGGCCAGGGTTAATGAGATATGGGGTGCCTTCATTTTATATATATTTTTCATCTATCAACTTACCTTATATTTTTTACTGTTTTCCCACAGATATGAAGGTTTTGTTTTTTACTGATATCAGAGTTGGATTCGCCATTATTAAAGCAATATATTCTGAAAGATTGCATTGGTCACAGGTAATAACCTATAGCAGCTTTGTGTTTGTGCAAATATTTGTCTTCTGAACATAAAAACACCAATATTTTGGTGGCGCGTCTAACCCTACAAAACCAACCAGACAATTTCTAGAAATCACAAAATCTAGAAGGGTATATTTTTTCAGCTCCGCGGTGCTCTAATAAGAGTATAGGCACATCTATTACAACAAATACAGTATTTTTTGACTTTCCATTTTTTTGTTAAAAAACAGAAATTGCTTTTATTATAAATGTGTATCAAACACATTACGCTTCACTGACTTTGTTAAAAAGTTAGTGAGTTCAGTCATGTGTGGAAACTGTGACCTTGGCAACCACAAAATATTTGAATAATAAACCGGTTTTCGTATTAAGATACCAGAAAATAACCATATGTATAGTTATTCAGATCTACATTGCTTCAGAGGATAAAACTTTTGCTAAGTATTGAAGATGTCACAGAATGGAACTTGATAAACGTGAAAGTTGCATCTTGATCAAACTTGGGTAATTGAAATCTGAAAGGGATTACGTTTATCAAATTACCTTAAAGGCTAAAAAGTGCTCAGCAATTAACATAAACACAATCTGCCTAATGACTTCAAAGTGGATTAGTTTTTTAAGGGTTTCTCATTTCCCACTGTGACGGCTATTAATATATATATATAGGGTATATATAGTACCCGTAGGTAATTCGTAATTCTTAAAGATTAACTCATTCACCCCTGAAATTTCGTAATGAATTATTCAAACCTTTGAATTGGAAGAGTCCAAATGTGTCTTCAGGGGTGAATGAGTTAAGGCATCTCATGCATGTTTTCCACTCAAAAGTCACATCAATATTTGCCCCAAAATAATCACTGGATCAAAATACAACTCCAAAGTTTGTCAAATGCTTCTTTTTATCTTTTATTTTTCTCAAGGTTCCGATAATTTTCAGAAATGATTGCCAGGTAAAAAAAAAATCTAATTTAGAGTTGTATATCTTGATCAGTGGTATAGGGTTCCTTAGCCCTTTCACCACTGTAGACCCATTATGGACTCATCCAGATCAATGCAAGGTAGAGTTTACTGCAGTTACATAGGGGTGAAAGGGTTAGCTAACACATCCAAGTCCATACAAATAAAATTCATCAATATATGTGTCAAACTAATTTTTGATTCATTTATGTACAAATTGTATACATACAGATACAGTTACTTGTCACCATCACTTGTCAAAAAGACGGTAATATATTGGTAGAATTTTCTGGAGGCGCAACATATATTTGGTTCAATATAATTAATGTATATGAAATATGGATAGACCTAATTATATCGGCTAAAACCTTATTGATATTCGCTCTTGGGAATCTGTCAAAAAAAGTCATTCTCTGACTGTGGCCATCACGAGAGATCAAACATGGGACTTGGCATTATTGTGCCTTGCGTCTTCAATCATGCAGATGACGACCTCTGACCTCCGGATATGATCTCAGTACTAGTTCTCTCATCGTTTGGCAGGTCGTCAATAACGCTGTCAACAGGATGATTGAAATAATCTCCAGGAATATGATTACATATATTGCTGTTGAGGAATTGAAGGCAGTAATCAGTTTCTGTATCAGTCTACCACTAATTACAGACCAGGCCGGAATGCTTCCAAATTTCGCTGAAGATCTCCGGGAATTACATACCGACAGCCGATTGTAATGAATCTCTATTAACGAGACGTCTGGAACATGGCAAATAAAATGTCAAACATTTCACTCCCTTTATGAACTCTCATTAATTCTCATCTTAGTCTCACCTTGTGTATGAACTGTGTGTACTTTGTACTCCGAGATGCTCTATCTAAAACAGTGATAAGGTAATCAAAAATAACTTTGTAAACAGCTTCAGGTCAAGGTCGCAGATATCAAGTAATCTGTTTCTCGGTTGTAGGTCAACATTTATACGACAGCATGTACCTTCGTACTCCATGATCCTTACTCTTAAACAGCGATCGTTTATTTACAAACATCTTTGGTCATGCGATAGTCTCCAAGTTCAAGGTCACCATGTCCAACAGCCTGATTTCAATTTCTTTTTTTAAACAAATAAACCGGTCATCAAACCAGTTATTGAAAACATATTTTCCTTGAGAAGAAAAAGAATTACCTATGCTATCCATCATGATCAGGTCCCCACAAAGTCACGTTGTCCGCAGACAAAATCTGTCATTGACAGATACCATGTCTCAAACGGAACAATATGAATGTCTACGGGCGTCCCCACCAAGCTCCAAGCTCCCCTGTTACGCCACAAACACCTATGTATCACTCTTAGTAACTAAAGCATCTTTAGGCGAGAGATTGTTGCATTGATCTTTAGGCAATTTGTACCCGTGACACGTAGAAAGTGCCAATAATGCTCCATGGCTGTCTGATGCTCAAAGTCAGTCTGTCTGTTTATCCGATGCTTCGGGCGATATGGTGCTTTTTTGCTCTGTAGTATCTATCCTGTTCAATTTAGAGACTGGTTTGTCACTAACTCCCTTGGTAATCATCTTCTTGTTCCCACTTACTGGTAACACTTTTAGATTTGTTTCTGTTGCTAGCTCATTTAATGTTTTGACATTGACCTGCTCATGTTGCTTTTTTACATTGAAATGAAAAATCAAAGAGGTAAATCAAGATATTCATCAAATACACGAAGAAGTCCTTTGGGTGGGACTTGACCCTTCAGCCGATTCTGGTAGCATGAGTTCTATAAGAATCAATTGAGAAAGTAGGCAGCAGTGTGACAAAGGTTGACAGACAGACAGACAGACAGACTTCATTGTACTCCTCAGTTCTAACTTTATTGAAAAGGTGTAAAAATTGTGAACAAAAAAACATTGGTCAAAATTTAACAAATGGATAAATTATACAATGTATTAGAAAAGTGCATAAATTGTGAACTACATTTGAATGTCAAGCAGTCTGTCCCATAAGTGTCAGTCCTTATAACAGATATCCACTTAGTACTCCCTGTACCTGTAATCTTTGTCCCATAAGTGTCAGTTCTTATAACAGATATCCACTTAGTACTCCCTGTACCTGTAATCTTCATAATTCACATATTTCTCTTGAAAAATAGAACTAAAATAACAACCGTATGTTGAATCCAAGGTCGTTCAAGGTCGATCATTATCCTAAAATTGACGAGTTAAAAGTATAGAGTTTGTATTACATGTGTACTCGGCATTATGTCATGCACAATTTAAAACAGATTAAAAATCATTACTATATACTTATCATGCTATTTTTAAACTGAAAACAATTTGTACTACTGAACTAGGTGATAATTGGATGATGTGACCTGCTAGTCCCACTTAAATCTGTACTTCCTCAGGGTATATCAAAAACTCGGTAACAGATCCTTTAAAAAGTCAGCTCAAAAAATTACTTAGTACTTGGGACGATACACCCCATGTATATATCAAATAAGGATATCGACAAACAGATGATCATGACATCAGACCATTTGATTAGGTTTACAGACATCTACCTAACAGACTATCCATTAAAAACTATCAGATATCCAAATAAAAAAGTGAAATTTGTCAACCTTTGTGACAGGAATATATACATAGAGGTCAAGTTTCACAATAAACAGGGAGAAAAGGTGCTCCAGTAATAATTTATGAATTTTAGACCATATAAAGGTCGTTTTACACTATTACGACCGGATGATAATCAACATGACACGCAAAATTACCATTTCTGTGAAAGGAATATAAATTTAATCGTAAACACGACAAATACTATGCTTAGGAGATATGGGGTGATATCCTTTCAGATCCGACGTTTAACTCTATGGCTCACACAAATTTCAAGCTCTTAAACGAGATAGTCTTTCATCTGTCACAGATCATTCTGTTCCACATTTAACATATAATGGTAAATACCTATACAATAGCTTAAATCTGCATCTCCATTGTCGTGACTGCTTTTAATACTATTGTTTTGCTTGATAAGAAATAGGAGGATTTAATAAGCAGATCTTAACACAGGTAATAAGCTAACGAGAATCAGGTAGACGTTCAGGTGAGCAGTACAAAAAAGTTAACCAGGCTCGGGTGTTCACGACCAGGTGAAAACAGGTGAGATAGGTTTCCAAGCCGTCTGCCTTTCATTGACTCCCCAGGTATATATCACTCTCGGTGATGTATTTGTTTACACGCTAGCTCACAAATATGGCCGACAGACAGCGGGTAGTTCTGATGGGTAACCACCCGGAGAGAGTCGACGAAGTGTTTACGGTAATACTTCCCGCCACTAAAGTCTACCTGAACATAATAAGACATTATATCCCTCTCGAAAACGTAAGGTGTTTATACAGGTCAGACGAGTTATGAAACCGACTGGACCAAGTCAGTATAGGGTTATGTGGTTATAAAGTGGACACAATTATGGTCTTACTGGTCATTGATAGTTTAGAGTTAACTTTACTGACCACAGGTAAGTGACTGATGACCAAGACATTTGCTGAAATCAACAAGCTCATTTGCATACAGGTGTGTACAAAAAACCATCCCTAATATGACTACAACCAGAACTGCGCATTTCTTATCAAATTTTTTTAAAATTAAAAATTTTAAAGTCTATTATGATTTCTTTTTATAATTTCTTACCATATTTTCTTATTCTTACATTAACTGGTTACAGATTGAATAGATTTGTCGCAATGCAAATTAAAAAGTAATCAATTTTCTTCTCTTAATTAATAAAAATATTATTTTCCTCTGAAATTGATGTATTTTTAACACATTTGCTGTTTAGAAGATAGGGTGTGGGCTTAAACCTAGAAATGGCTTCCTTATCAGCTAAATACTGTACAAGTTTTATTTCGTGGATAAGAAAAAGGATCCTACAGAACGAATTCATTGACACAGATCCTAATAATCATTATCAGTATAATGACAAGCCAAATCTGAACTTCTCATTTGAGTTTTTTCCTCAGAAGACAGACCCCTTATGATCACGATACAGCTACCATATGGAGTTACGGCGACAACGTGCACCTGGTAACGTGAGTAGATTTAATTATGGGTATCGCATTTACCAGTGCCAAAAAAAACTTCCGTAAACCGGGGTACCAGATTGTCTCGGAGGACATCAGTGTTGAGTTGCCAAATCACCCCCGTGTCAAACGTTTCAATGACTGTGTAATATGACCGGATTCAAAATGTCTCTTAACTTGCCCCCCATGGGTCTACGACACTTACCACAACTCAAAAACACTGTTTTTTTATATCTTGTTTGGCATTGATAACAGGTTCTCAGCCGACACTGACTACACTTGAATGGATGTCGTTACTCTTATGTAAGCTGACAAAATCTACATAATGCTGTTTACAAATTCTGTGTTTGTCCGATGTCGTGTGCCGTAAATCTACGACGGAGTTAATATCGGGGTAAGGACTTCGCCTGAGTGAATCTAGGTCTTCCAGAAAATTTAAATGGTGAGAAAACAAGTATGAAAAGTGCAAGACACAGAAAATTTTAAAAACCCTTCACTATATTCTGTACCTCCCCTAAATTTTTCAAATAAAAGACAATCCTTTTTTTTCACAATAAAAATAGAATCTGAGTGCTGTGTTATCATTTAAACCTATATTACAGATACAAATTGTATTACCTATTTTAATTCATTTGAAAATAAAGACAACAAAGTTTTTCGAAAACACCACGTTAAGCTAACAATGGTCTTTACATTAGGCCCAGTTTGCTAATATACCGCAGGAACAAAAAACAGATTAGCAAACCATGACCCTGCTATATTGGTTAGTGAAAAACAATGACTTGTGGATGTTCAATAAGGAAAATAATTGATTCATTTGCTATGACACAACAATAAATTTGTATCATCAAATTGCGAAATCTTATTTGATTTTCAAAAGTTTTCTTAAAGAAACATCTATTCTGATTATTAAACCCTTTTTTCTTGCTTTAAAGCAGTGACATATTGTGTTTCGGTCCTATCTAAGCAAAAGGCATTAGGAGAAAAAGTAATTTACAAAACCTATATCATTATTACTCTCTCCTATAGGACATTTCATTAAATCTCATATATCTTAGTAATACTGTATCCGTTTTTTACTTAAGATTCAGTCTAATATACATGTGTATTACATTACATTTTTTTTTCAATTGGATATATGTACACTACTTAAATTGTATTAATGATTTATTTGAGACTCAGAATCTAATAAGTGTCTGATAAATTTTCACCAGTTTTTACCACCGAGGCCATATATGAAGTCTATAGCGTTTTACGTTTCTTTTAAATCTAGAAAGATTAATGAGATTTTCGCAGTCTTTCCCATGTTACAATATTACACCAACGATATTTATGGAAAGTGTCTATTCAGGTTATTGAGCTTATCAAACAAAACAGAAGAGCTTTGTGGCAATGACTAACCTTTGTGTCTAGTATAGTCTAAAAAAACATCCCTAGTCTAATATCTCCAGCACTTATATTGATAATATCTCATGTAAAGTTATGACCTCAAAATGGTCATCTCCTTTGTCCAATTACAGCCTCAAACTGACCACCACCGGTGCCTAGTTACAGCCTCAAACTGACCACCACCGGTGCCTAGCTAGTTACAGCCTCAAACTGACCACCACCGGTGCCTAGTTACAGCCTCAAACTGACCACCACCGGTGCCTAGTTACAGCCTCAAAATGGCAATCTCCATTGTCCACTTACGATGTATATCACAACCTTAAGAAGACTAATACCTTCACATGTATATATATATATATATATATGTTATAGTCCGAAAAATATCCATCCCTCTAGAAAATCCAATAGATATCATGAAAGCGCATAACCATTATAACAGACTATACTCATCTTAAGACCTTACCTGTCAAGGAAGACCACCAAGTTTGCTATGACCCAGTTTTAAATACTTTGTTGTGACCCAGATTTAAATACTTTGCAGTGACCCAATTTAAATAATTTGCTGTGACCCAGATTTAAATACTTTGCTGTGACCCAGATTTAAATACTTTGCAGTGACCCAGATTTAAATACTTTGCTGTGACCCAGTTTTACATAGTATGTTGCGACCTAGTTTAAAACACTTTGATGTGACCTAGCTTTCCTTTTTTTGTGACCCAGTTTTAAGCAGGTATTTCGCTGTAATCATGAGTTTAAAAGCTTACTGTGACCCATTTTGGCAGCCTTCAACCTGCAGCTGCAGCTCAGAAACATGACTTACCTGTAAAGATAAAAAAGAAAGTCAACATTAATTAAAAAATATATGTGGTGGATCTATATAAATCTAAAAATCGTTTACTCTTTTAACTTAAACCAAACAGTGACTTAAGATATCCTTCATATATCTGATACAGGTATGGATTCAAAAAGCATTTGTCTAAGATTTCATGATCCAATCAATATATTATACATGTTTCCATCTTATGCAAAAACAGAAATATTTGTGAGGACAAATTTCAAGAATAGGTATGAATTTTGACAGTTTAAATGGGGAAAATATTTAATGGCAGAAAATGCTGTCTAGTATTTCAGGAAGTATTAAAGGACAGGCACTTGTGCAGACTTCAACATGTCTGTCATTATAGCCAGGCCACATTGTATTATAGTGACCCGTCACAACACCAGAACTAAACAAGAGGAGGACAATGTCCAGTTTGACCACAATTGACAACAAAAAATGACCACTCCCATAAAATGTCTGGACACTTGACCAAAACATTTTACGATTTTCCAACAATGACCTTCCCCTTTGACAAACATCTATGGATCCAAAAGGTGTCATTGTGTTTCAGACAGAGGCCATTATATACTTAAATGTGATTTGCTTCATTCTCCTGACAGTCAAAAACAACGATGTGACATTTTACTTGGACATGTTATGGTCATTGTTCTTTAAGGTGGTTCATCCCGTCCTAGCCCTGTCATTTCACTTAGGGTGGCTCGCCCCATTGTTATATCCATGTTACCATGGTCACTATAGTCTGTTAAAGGTTTTGTCCACATACAAGTGACCAGTTCTTGAACAATACATTCTGTGATGTCCTACCCAATTGTTTCCTTGTCGATTTTCAATACATCACAAAAGTGGGCATTTATGTTACCATGGCGAGGAGAGTAGGCTTTAATTTAAGGTGGCTCACCCTATTGTTATGTTGTCAATTATCTTAAACATCACAGAGGGATGTTATTACATTAGGTGGCCGCCCCCATCTAAAATAACAACCAGGAAACGTCTGCAGTTCAATAGACGGTTGTTCACCATTCAACAAGTGTTCAAGTATAAAGATGAAAAGCTTCTGTACGACTAATGATGTTCCATGAAAATTGGTGACATACCATGTTTCCTCCAACTGGTGCCCCTAGGGACATTACGAACTCTCAAGAGGGCAACACGGATGAAAAGCCTCAGTCCGATGGATCGCTAACTAAAATCATTCCAAGGAAATTGGTGACACAGTCAGTCATTTCCTCCAATTTGTGTTCCCAGGGGTGTTACAATTTCTCAAAGGAGAATTATATTCAGAATAAACAACAAGAACAATCTATTCCTCCGCTTTATCATATTTTAGTATATTTATCAATTGTCAAAAATCTAGAGAGATGGCATGATATTAGATTTAAAATATTGTTGCAAGATAAGTATTTCCATTTTGTATGTACTTGAATTGTAATATATGACAAATTCAATAAAATATTGTTTTAACCAACAACTCCTTTTGGTTTCTGAAAGTGGTACATTCCTTACTCCAAAACATTATAATTACATGGAACCAACCAACTTTATGATCACCCTCAATATAATCAGCCAATTTAAGAATCCAGAAATCCTCACAATCATAATACAGCTGTATTCACTTTACAATATCCAGCCAATCAAAATGTATGTATCATTATATAATTATTACAATATCCAGCCAATCAAAATTTATGTAACATTACAATATCCAGCCAATCAAAATTTATGTAACATTACAATATCCAGCCAATCAAAATGTATGTAACATTACAATATCCAGCCAATCAAAATTTATGTAACATTGCAATATCCAGCCAATCAAAATTTATGTAACATTGCAATATCCAGCCAATCAGAATCCATTTAGCCTTACAATATCCAGCCAATCAGAATTCATATTTCTATCAAACAGATAAATAACACATATTTACATTGTCTGTGTTGAAATTGTATTGTTAGAATGGATAGAGATGCTGGAAGCCTTCATCCATCATTTTTTATCCTTATCAAAATATAACCTTACAATATCTAGCCAATCAGAACCCTTATAACCTTACAATACCTTACAATAACAGCCAATCAGAGTATATATACCCTTACAATAACACCCAATCAGAGTATATATACCCTTACAATCAAAATCAACCAGCTTTTAGATTTGGCAACATGTTTTTCTCTGATGTTGAATTTGGCAGATTGCCTTGCAGCTGTGGCCAAAGCTCTGGAAAATGTCCAGTCTGAGTGATGTCCAGTGAGCTGGCCATTGGCAGGTTACAAATCTCGGCTGGGGAGGTGATGACCACCTACAGACCATCTTTATAACTGGACAGTAAGATGTGAAAGTGACCAGGACCATACACATATCATGATTGACCACAAACAAGAGCTGACCACAAGAATGTCTGGCTAAGGTGGGGTAGAGTCATCAGCAGCAGTACCAGTCCCTGTACAGAACACCCCTTATCTATAGTGGTCAATTATCTGTTCTCCTCCCTCCAGCTCCTCACTCCCTCCCCTCATTCATCCTCTCCCCCTCCCTGATACAGTATCTATAGAGCCTATACAACAGGCATCAACTCCAAGCATGCATACAACCCATCTACATATCTGCCCTCTCTGATAAACCATTCCCTATCCACCCCCTCTCCCCCCATTCCGCTGAAAAAATATCTTCTCCTTGTAGGTCCTACTCATCAAACTCTTTCCCAGTGGGGTTGTCATTGACAAGGTACAAGTCTTCTTTATATATCTATGACAGATCAATGCTGTTCAGGCATTGATCAAAATGAGGAGAAAATAGAGTTAAGCTTTACTCCAGGGACAGGTTTTCTATTCTTATCACTCCGCTACGCTTTCCAGTCTGTACCTAGCTCCGTAAAACCCTCCCCTAATTAACGCTCCTATTGCTACCCATGCATCCGTTCTTCCCGTCACATATCCGATTATCATCCTTTCTGTCTCTCCACTCTCTTAGTTCCCACCTGTTTTCATACCTTTTTCTTTCATTTTTCATTTCACCTATTTATGTTTCCTTATCTACCATCTCGTTCATTTTCATTATTTTTTCTGTAATTATCTGTTTTTCTTATTCGTTTTCATCGTTCTTTATACCTTTGTCTGTTGTGTTCTCTCATTCTTTTCATTGTTTGTCCATTCTTTCACTTTATACCCTTGTCTGTTCTCTCATTCTTTTTATTGTTTGTCCCTTCTTTCACTTTATACCCTTGTCTGTTCTCTCATTCATTTTATTGTTTGTCCCTTCTTTCACTTTTACCCTTGTCTGTTCTCTCATTCTTTTCATTGTTTGTCCCTTCTTTCACTTATACCCTTGTCTGTTCTCTCATTCTTTTCATTGTTTGTTCCTTCTTTCACTTCTTTTATAATAATTTTACACATTACTCTATACCTAGGTACCAACCATTTTATCTGGGTACCTTTCCATTGAAAGAATTCGTCTTTAAAGAATTGTATAAAATTGCTTTGAATTTTTAGTTGGAATTTCTGGGATAACTTTCCAACAGAAGTGAGGATAGTTCCCCAACATATACCTGTCCAGTAACTCTTCTTCACTTGGATTTGAAACAAGAATGTTCAACTGGTGGTTGAAAACGATAAAACATTAGGCAATCAATCGGGAAAGTGTCGAGAATTTACGACTACCATCTGTAAATGTTCCATAGGTTTGTATGTATCTGTATCTCTCACTAATACAGGTGTTCACAAAAAAACAAAAGTAAAAATTCCGTCATGCCAAAAAATTTTCCCTTGAATGAAAAACATTATCTATTTTCTTTCCAACATATCTCCAAAAGTAGCTCCGAGTTGTTGGGTTCCTTCAACAAATCTATCGTTTCCTACGTTTTAAAGATTAAAAAGTGGATTGATAAAATCATCAAGGTGATTTAAAGAGAAGTGTTACTTTATAGCTTTCTGTTAATGTAAGTGACAGATAATTCTTGAATGCTTTCCTCAATATTTCTATTTTCCTTTCAATTTATTTTTGCAAGAGCGATTGAAATATTAACAAAGTTTGAAGAAGTTCCTTCTGCGGTACACAAACCCTCCGTTAACGGAGAACACCATCAGAACTTACCCGTTATATAATTTGTCCCCCTGTGAATCTATTCTGAAGTCGTCACAATTTTTTTTTTTTTTGGCGATTTCTATGACAGTAAATCTTACATAACCTCCTGCTTTGAATTGTTTTTTCATTCAGTTATTGTTTGCCTGGGTAATGTATGTACAACCTTTTAACACATTTTACGAGAATGACCTTTGACCGTCATAACATGTGGCGTATGTGCCACGTCTCATCAATTTTCTTTACACCTACGAAGAAACCCAACAAACCTGTCACGATGGACATACTTTACATAATTTGTTTTAACTTTTAAACCTTTTCACGTTTCCCTTGGTTAACGTCTTCTCCATCAAGCAGACATCTGGCTGGCAGATAGATTTATAGGCCAAGGGTGTGACCTTTGATTCAGATGTAACAAAGCATGTCATTGGTTATCTCTGGTTACCATGGAGAGAATGTCATGGCGACCAAAAGAGGCTTAGAGAATAACTGCACATTAAGTTAATAACACCATGAAGTACATCAGACTTATCAAGTATTTATCAAGATTAGGTATCAAAACATGTCAACGCTACTGAATTATTGAATATCAGCAATTACTTAAAGTAATACAACATTATACAGGAATTAACAATATCACACGTAAACAGTGTTAATATGACATACAGGAGTTTTCCATAAATTCTATCTCTTTATAAAATTTCAAAACAGGTAGAATATATAACTCCCTTCATTTTTCGTTTTCTTTTTTCCTTTAAATATTTGCTTGTCTAAATTTGGTATCCTTTGATTATCATAATGTGAGAAAACCTACAAGAATTCAATGACTTTTTTATTTCTATTAAACTTTAACCCAGGAAATTACGATTTTACTTTAAAAGAAATCCTAAAGGATTTATCACTGAAGATAATCATGTTACTATCTTTGTCGTAAAACTATGACGTCTTTTCTAAAACCAGAATTCCATCAGTTCAACTTATGTACGAAAGCGTATCACTGACCCATATCCCACTTAAACGGTCCATATATTCTTAACAGCTTTTCTCTAGAAATCTAATTTTTTTATCGCAATTTTCCAACATTTTAAATTCCGGTGGCATTCTGCCTATCTGTGACCATTCCAAGGCGAACACATCCCCAGCCACATTGAGATAGATAACTCTATTGCGATAGCCACTCCTGAATACTTCACCGCAAAACCATGACACTCCAAAGACGTTTACGATGCCAAGCGACTCCCCCAAGTATTCTCAGCTTCATGTCAAATTTTACGAATTTTCCTGCAGTGGTAAAGCTAAATTTCTGTAATCTTATATATATTTTATTCATCCAATAACAGACTCAAGCTAAAATTCCAACAGCTTCAGATTGATTTCTCATCCAAACTCAAGTAAACAAAAATAGCAGAAAAATATAAATCAATATATTTTATAAATTAAATTTGGTTAGAAGGCTACTTTCTATGAAAAGGAAAATTTAAATTTAATTTATTTTTTTATTTTTTATCTAAAATTTCAAATCTGTTTTGGAAAGCATCTTATTTTTCAAACTTTTATTTGAAAACGATTTTTTAAGACATGTTTTATCAAAAGTTGAAGATCTAATTTAAAAGGACGTTAACTTTTAACTTTAGGAAAGGTGACGACATTAGTCAGGTTTTAAATGTTAACGACTTGGTTCATAATTAAAAGCTGTTAGAACACAGATGACAGAACGGAGATTACTAGGTGCAGTTTTTCTGACAATTCTCAGACAACTCAATAAGATCGTCACTGCTTTAGGGTCTTCAAAACAGAATTCCTTTTGAAATTGTTAAAAAACCAATTTGTCATACAAAAAACCAACCAACAAAGGCAAGATCAACACTTTTTAATTTAAAGCTGACATCTGTTAAGTTATGTCTTTGTATAAACTCAAATCGTCCAGGTTAAAACACCACTCCTTGGTAAATCCCATTTTCAACTACAAAACAACTTTTAATAAATTTAACGATATAGCTTCTTCAGTGGGAAATATATTTCTTTCCAAAGAGAGTTCCACTCTGATATCAAAATTTGGAATTTGTAGATTCATTGACAACACTACAGGCTAAACTAAAGGCTACACAAGAATTGATGACACATTCAAAAGGTACACAAGAATTGATGACACATTCAAAAGGTACACAAGAATTGATGACACATTTGAAATATACACAAGTATGATTTATAACAATTAGATATACCGGTATGTGAATTATTACAGGATGCCATTAATAAAATAGGGGGTGAAACTCTTCCACAGATCAGAGGTTAAATAATGTATGGTAGGTAGCATATGTCCTTAATCCCAATGAAACAAAGGTAATTATAATGAAAAGAAAAAGAAAAAAAACGAAAAAAAAACAGATGGTGTTTCAAGTTTTTGTTTTAAATTGATGGTTTTCTTTTGATAAGACTGTAGAGTAATTCCTCATCCAGATATGTGTCACCTCATGATCACAGCACCTTCAAAGACCTTCCTTTTTTCTTAATAATTTACATTCTCTGTTAATATATGGCTATATCTCTTTATAACATCTGACATCCTGCTGTTCAAAACTCACGAATTTCATAGTACTCCCATTACACCAAAATTCATAAATAAAGATCTTGTGGAATGTAAGTAATCTTCTCTAGTCCCTTGAGATGGGACATTATACAATATAGTAGTTTATTATTTAGAATATAATACGATATACAAAACTTGTCCCTAGAGAAGGGGCCTTATTTAGAATACCCCGGTATATACAAAGACTAATCCCTAGAGAAGGGGCCTTATGTAGAATACCCCGGTACATACAATATACAAAGACTAATCCCTATAGAAGGGGCCTTATTTAGAATACCCCGGTATATACAATATACAAAGACTAATCCCTAGAGAAGGGGCCTTATTTAGAATACCCCGGTATATACAATTTACAAAGACTAGTCTCTAGAGAAGGGGCATTATTTAGAATAGATACGATATACATTTGTGCTAATTTATAGTTGATTATCATCAGTTTATGTAAAGAAACTATCTTAAGAATTTCTTTTAAGCATAATATATACTGGAACATTTCAAGAATGTGTTCAATGCTCAGGCATTGGTTCAATTTATTTTTAACTTCATGGGCACTTGTACATATAATTAGCATTATTTAGATATTTCTGGTCCAGCATCAGGTATATATATATTTACAAAGAGTGTTAAGTAGCTATATTGACTATCCAAACATAACAATTAAATGTCTAGCAGGATTTTAGGAGATTGTTTCTGGGCCATAATGCAGAATATTTTCTTTGGATGCATGCAAGCACAATAAGCCAATAACAGAACACTTAAAACCAACAGGTACAGTTTATATAATTCCATTTTGATTGTTTCACACCGTGTAGCTTACATACTTGTACGTAGAATAAGACGAAGAACATAATCTAAATCTTAATTGATTCCTTCTGAAATTTATTTTTTCATTTCCAATTCCAAGTTTCACAAAACAATATTTATCTTTAACTCATTCACCCCTACATATTTAAATGGACTTGTCCAGTCTTTGAATTGGTAAGGTTCAAATATAACTTTAGGGGTGAATGGGTTATAATTAAGATAGAGTTGTCCCAGTGCTTTGTTTTGTTCCTCCAAGAAAGAAGAGTTCCAATCTGTTTCGCATTTTGCTGTCTTGCAGTTTGCTTGACCATTGACTTACTTGACATTTGTCATGTTTATACCTCTCTGCAACACTTCTGTTTAAAAATTGCCTCTTTTTTATGAATATGGAGAGAAAAAACATCGATTTCACAAGAAAATAACTTCTAAAACCTGTAGATATTTAGCAGGAGGTGGGACTCTCTACTTCAACTTTTGTAATTGATTTTTACTCAGTGACCTATAATTTCTCTAATTTTAAGTAAAAGGCGTTACCATTTAATTTCTAAAAAAAATATAACGTATCTTGATTTTTCTTTTGAATATTGTATACCTATATTTTACGGACAGTTTGTGAAGTAAACTTGTAAAGATAAACATCACTTCCTGTTTCTTTGTTCCATACAGGAAGTCGACAATATCAATTTGAATAATTTTCTCCTCAGAACAAAGACAAAAAAATTTAAATAATCTTTAAACGTTTAAATTGGCCTGCCCAAATTTAAACGTCTCTCCGGCTTGCCATGCATATATGCTTTTGAACAGCTTTGTTTAAGTATTTTTTTTCAGTGAAAATCTTATTCGATTTTTTTGACAGAGTTTTAAGTCCTGGCTTAGATAAAAAGATGAATAAGCTATCATTTATTTCAAAATGAAATATGAAAACATTTCAAATTTTGAGATATAAAACTGTTCATTACATATTATGCATATAATTATAAGCAGACCAGACTTTCGGTTTCTGTGACAGTACGTGAACAAAATCCGTTCCACACAAATAGGTAAGACACAAGAGCCCCCCCTTCTTAGGGTAAAGTACAACCTTATTGCGTGTGTATATTAACTTAATCATCCGACAAAAACGCCCCCTGGAGGGAAAGTAAATAAACACAATACTCGTATTATACCAAGCCATTCTCGAGTTAATCTGGCGTCATTCACTCGAGTGAATTTTTAAATCTCGAGGAAAAACAAAACCTAATGCTTTCGATCCCAGTGTCCTTACATGTACAACCAGTATATAAAATGTGGAGAATGGTGTTTTACCGAAATGCTCGGAGCAGATTTACACGGCTAAACTTAAACACAAATAAAATATTGATGTATATTTCCTTCGGCTGTTACATCTGTAATTAAAATCCCTAATTTAAATAGGAAATACATTCCATACAGTAAAATCTAGGGGGAAATTATGTGAACGTAATTTACATAAACTATTTTACATAAATTCTTTTACGATTATGCAAAGCCACTGTCTTACCTTTTGTTTTATCGCACAGTGAGGTATTGAGTATCTGTAGTACTAAGTGCTAGCTAGTCCTCAGGTTTTTCATTTCCTTACGTAAACCTTACGATAGATGGCTGGGAAACACGAATGATGAATGTGAAATTACTTCTACGATACAAGCATACATATATCACAATTCCATCAGACAAAAAATTCTTTTTTTCAAATGCTTTCACATACATACCTAGTATTATCACGTAATGAGGACGCCAATATCTCAATACAATGAAACTTGTTGAATCTGACCCCTGAATATTTTGACATCCTCTGACATACAGTTTTGGTCAAATCTATTATATAACATTATATAGCTATCTAACATTGTCACTCCTGGGAAATTTTGGTGTTCTGTAATATTGGGAAATTTAGCGAACAATGCAACAATTTCATGTGTACAACTTGTACAAGTAGGATATATATATATGAATATTTTTAACTTTTGATTATAACACGAAGAATTGAAACGGATGTAAGGCCAACTGAACAGCAAACTGATCACAATTGTCATTGGCAAAAAACAAGAGCTTCAATGACAGATCAAGATAAACGCACACAAGACCACAATAGATCTGTCCCTTTTATGTTCCATCATCCAAAGAAGCTTAAATTTTGTCATGTCAGCCATGCATGCATATATATATTCTAATGAAGTGCCCCCCCCCCCCCCCTCCCCTTAATCCTATGCATATATATATATATGTATTTTCTAAAAAAAAAAAAAATTACAGCTAACATAAAAAACTCTATGGGTAAACTCTATGGGTAACATTCGTGTCAACAGCTAGAAAATCAAAAGTCTTGTTAATGAGGACAATTAACCAATCCTACATTATTTATTCCTTATGTTTATCAAACTGATTTCTAAACAAGCCTTTATTAGCAACAAGTTCATATTCTTTTATATTAGTATGACAGCCTCTACACTGCTTAGTATCAAACGATGCTATAATCTCCGATGCTGAAAGCTGAGAAAATTTCTTCGATTTATATGACATAAATATTTCTAGATAATGATATCCCACAAAACATCTGGTGACATTTTAAGCAAGCACACATTATATCGGTTTGTCAATTATTCTGTAAATATCATCAGACACCACAAATAATGGCTTCGTAATTTCTGCTAAATAACAAAGTCTGCTACTCGTACGTTTTTAAAAGCACAGGAGATAGAAATCCTCATGGCTTCATTTGTAGGGTTTGGCAAAGTACGGGGGACAATATAGGTTAGCTAGTGCATTACGTGTCAACCGTCTGTAGCTACGTTTAATTATTTTCTTATTGACCGTCTCTGGACTACGAAATATCAAGGATATCTCGAACTCAGATGACACTGTCACCCTATAAATGTTACTGATAATGAGTTTTTCCTGTAAAGTAAGCACTCGGGATCGTATGAATATTAACCAATTTTAAAAATTCTTTTTGTTTCCTTCCAAATGGTGTAAAATATGGTTAAAAGCTAATGAAAATGCGTTTTGTGGATTTCTGTTAATTTTAGTATATATTTCTGGTTATTTAGCAGGAGATCCATATTCCTTAATAGTCTTCTATGGAAATTAATACCCCCCGGTAAGTTATTTTTAGAAAAATTAATTGTCCTCAAATGTTTGTTTCCATCAAGCTAATGGTTAGATAAATGTGCATTGAAAACTCTGAATGCTTACAACTTAATTTTGTACAGAGCATCCTTATGTTTTCAGATATCTGTGGCAAAATAATCTAGGTTTTCTTGACATCATCAAAGTCATCAGCATATAATGTCTGTACCATAATTCATCTGCATTACATGAAATCAATTTCTTCTCTAGAAATATCTTGTCATCGTACAATACTCATTTCTGATCTCCCATCAAGTATTTTAGATTGTCATTCACGACCTATAAACAGGGATGACATTAGATTCAGAGCTAGGTCGCCTCAGAGCAACGACAATTTGATCAATCCCTGAATATTGGAGGCCATGATAAAATGATTTAATGTACAGACTATTTTTAACCCTCTGTACTGCTATTATTATATCTATTGTCTGTTTTTACTTGCCAATGAACTGGACCAGATAAACATTTCATGTTTGTATAGATTTGTGTCTTATTTCGCATCATTAGCCAGCATCAACCTGCAGCAACGATTTTATTGTTTTCATTGAAATAAATAAAACCTTGTATGTGCTGAAAGATCAATGCTTCTAAACCCTATCTTATTACTTCCCCATCATTTTTTCATATTTCATGCTGACAAGATCCAAGTTTCACAAATTTACATTCCTGTAAACTTTCCATGGGAAAGCATTACTGAAATTAGGGAAACTTAAATTTACCTTCGCATCAAAAGATTTTTCCTAAACTCTGATAATGCTATCAAATGGCCGGGGAAACTGAAGTTAACTAATTTACCCCTGAAGACACATTTGAACTCTTCCAATTCAAACGTTGGAATAGTTCATTATGAAATTTCAGGGGTGAAACATTCATAAAACTGCTGTCCTGGATGCTGATTAACTTGAATACATGTAAGTCAAGTACTTGTTTTCTCCTCTGAGTACTGATTCCAAGGGCTTAAAACAGGTAAATTGTGATATAACAGATTTATACAGAACTAGAGCTATTTACTCTGACCAGGTACGGTACGGAATACTTTTATATCAACTAATGCGATATCCTTGTTTTTATACAGCGTGAGTGACCTTCGGTAAGCTGTAACCTTGAGTGGATTATCAAACTGACCACAACTGACCACTACTGACCACAACTTACAACAATGTATATATTTACTATTACAACCATACGGCTATTTAGTAGCACCGATCTATTTCTCTTGACCATCATAAACATGAAGAATCTGGCAAAGCCTCTGGAAAAGATATCGGTGAAAGTCTGTTTAAGAAATCTAGGCTTGTCTGATAACACAGGAAACTGGTCTAGCTAATATTTGGTCTACTCTTCACCAAAGAGTGCCCACAATGGAGAAATATTTGTACATCGAGTTTGAGTATTTGTTGTATAAATTTGACTCTCCAGAGATTCGATCTCAACAATCGCAGGGCTCAGTAAAAGTAAATATTAAATTATTCCGAACAATCTCAGGGTCAAATTATGCCCCACTAGTAAATTAAAGCTTCTTACAGCAATATTAGATTTACGTTCATTGCAACACCATGGTGACTTCGTCAGCGCCAACAATTAAGGTTCGGAATATTTGTACAAGTAATTTCATGATATTGTGAATTACATATTATTCAACAGAAATTCAGTTTCAAATAATCTTAACAATTAATTAACAAATAAAATTTATTTGCAAACATTTCAGAAGCATGAAGTATAATATTTTTTTTTAATTTCAGATAGTACGTGACAGGGCTATTTGAATACTCATGTGCATGCAGTCTATTGAACTGAAGCCACATTCAGACCAACAAAAAGTCCCAGTGGGCCTGAGAGGGCCTGTACGTACACTACTGACACGAATGTATAATACCGTGTATCTCCTAATTAGCACCCAGGGCTCTTGAAAAATTTGCTGAAAGGGATATTTTTTTATGATAACAAAACACCAGTTCACAGTGTCAGTTGATGTAAAGGTGAGATATTAAATGTTTGGATACGTTCCCAGTGAGAATTTCAAAACTTTGAATCTACCTGCAAAGACACCTGCAAAATATGAGTGGGCTTATTGCGGGATACATACGGTAATAATATAATTATGATCACCTTCTAAGGTCTCACTGGGAGGGGGATTTCCTTTTAGTCCCAATGGTAAATTGAATGACAGGGAAACTGGGGGTCGCTGGTTCGATTCCTAGTGGATTTACACTATTCTCTTTCCTATTACACTATGTACAAAGTATACCTTGCCAATGCAAGACCCCTCCAAACCCTGACTGAAGTAACAATTTGATATATATCTGACCTTTGGATTTAATAACAACTGGGGGGTGGCATGAAGACCCAACGTCCCTGCAAGGAAGTCAGTTCCATAGTGGCGGTAAGGATCCTGGGGTGGATACCTTAATGGTATTCAACAGTGCTCATCA
>JAUMHH010011678.1:0-11078 GCA_032359455.1 Chlamys rubida
TACAACACAGTGCCGTGCCGTGACTCGAACCCGCAACCCTTCGGTCACGAGCCCGGCGTCCTACCACTATACTACAGTGCCTCCGTAGCCAGGTACTACATGTCCAGCCAGACCTTAGTTGTATGGGAACGTGGACGTGGACCAAGAACATGCTGAAGGAAGAGTTATTCTAAGGTTATCTAAATCCAGCTGCCGTAGCGTTCGCTAGTAGTTGAAGACTTTGGAATCACTGAGTTTAGAATAACTGTAAGAAATGGAAAAGCTCTCATCCTTCTTCTTGAAAAGTTTTCAAAGTCACATGCTCGTGGTTTAAAAGTAGACTATAACGTTACCTTTGTTATATAACATACATCCAGTTTTTTAAATAAATCTGTTTGTTCTAAAGATAAACTAGTTGTAACGCCAAGATTTAAAATTCTGGACAGATACTGTATTATGTAAATGAATTGCTTTGAACGTACATATGTAAAGTGACATTTAGTACTACTAATGTTTGTAAAGAATTTTAACTTCATTTTACCACTGGATAATCTCCCCCTAGTTTGACACTAATCCGACATCCAAATGATTAAAGCCCATTTTTTATAAATCAATTTGCTACACACGGCGGCCAGTCAAAGTAACATGAAGACTACAGGCAAGTTTTTGGTCACCATCAAGATCTTGCAGATAAATGAGATATTGGTTTGTGCGATATCAAGGTCGATGTTTTTGTATTATGCTCAGGAGAGCTCTTTGTAGTTTTGTCACCACAATGTACCCCAGTTTACTTGGATTTTACGTACATTTACATATCGGGTGTCGTCGATGAAGCAGAGAGATGTTTACCCTTCCGGAACGTCTGGTCTTATTCTCCTTGTACTTTTTTAAGGGTCTCCGTGTGAATCTTTCATTTGATCATCACATATTATTATCGTAACACCAAGTGCACGGTTAACTAATTAAATTTAGCCACAATTAGGAAACACTGCGATACTTAGTTTTAAAAGGAAACATAAAATAGATGTACATAAGTCTTACAAAGGTGAGTTCACCTTCAACGTTCGGTAATAGACGCATCATGCCAAAACTCGGATATTCTGCACCATACAATTGTTGCGTTATTGTAAGAATCATCGGTGATGATAGGGGCCTAAAGTTTGAAATCCAAATTGATTGGTCTAAGCTTGTGTTGAAACAGTATGAACATATGCGGGTTTTGAAAAATACAAAACTGGAAAGGGAAGGAAGGAAACAATGTATCATTAAACGATATTGTTTAGGTTGGATTTTGTCCGAATGTATGTACTCAGTCGTATGTAATTTTCTTCTTTTTTTTTTACTTTGTACTGCAAGCATAGTACATGTACATTAAAAGTATGTATATATACTTTAAACTTATGCTCACCTGTCCAACGTTACCATACGTCAGTCAAAGTGTCAATTTCCTTGAACAAACGATTCAATCACAATCTAAATATAGTAACACGTCTTTATAAAGAGTGGCGTTAGGTTTGAGGGATTTGACAGCCACATTAAGATGTATTGCTTCGAGCTATCAACCTGTGTTGTCATCAATTATACACCTCAACCAATTTCAATTGAAATATGAACAAAATGTTTAGCAGATGTTAATTGAATAATTATATTTTCTAGGTAATTACTTACCGTGTTTGAAGTCTGCCATCAAACCGACGTGACCTTTTCGTCGTTCCTTCCCCGTACATCAATTCTGACAGCCCAAATTGCCGGCTTTGTTGATGGTAACAATTAAAGAAATCCAAATAAGAAAACTATGTTAGATATTTGTAATTTTGTGCTTTACTACATTATTATATACTTAAAAATAATTTCGGTCTATTATTCACGTTTCTGATAACTCTAAGTAGGGCTTAATTAGCTGTGAACGCTTCATCTGTAATTGGTTGAAGTGTAACATTGTAAATGATATAGAATGAACTATGATAATTGTACACGTTATTTGACACATATTCAAAGTCATTGCAGATATTTTGTGGACCTGTCAAGGATACGATTATGCGTGCTTCTTACCCTAAATGTTTTTAACAGGTATTCATATTGTGTTCCTCAAAGTAAATTGTTTTCATATTTTCTTATGGTAAATATCATAGCCTTTATACATTGCATGCATGAACATTTAATCTCTCTCGTTAAGTCTAACACTGGGAGGCAAACTAAACTTTTACTCTTAACATCTTTGGATGAAACTTTTATTATTTAATAACAAAACAAGATTGTTCTTTAACACAGAAAATCAACTCAATTTACTGTAAAATATTAGATATATTAGCATTGGTAATCGAACCTGTTCCTTCCATCAGACTTTAACTTCAACTTGAATTTAACCATGATTCGTAGACGTGTATATTATTCTTTTATTTAAGCGAAATAATTGCCGATGGTCAGCAGCGCATACACAAGAGAGGATTCGTCAAATCATAAACGAAACATGTCTATTTTGTTCAAGGAAAGAACGAAAATACAATAACATCTATTAACACCTCAACTCAGTTTATATTCACGATCAATATTAGACTCCAAATATTAGCAATGTTGAGTTGACAATGATATAAGCTATGACAAATGTCATTAGTTCATGAATATTCATTTGTTTTTTCACATATAACCATCATTATCACTGATGTATAATCACAAGACTTGTCGTATTATTTCTTTGTTTGGGATTTCAGCGTTTTTACCAGTTAAGTCTTATGGCGACACTGACCACAGATGATGCTGCCGCACTGCAGCCAATGTTATATAATGACAGTGTCCACTAATTACAATGTCCTCTGCTGATGTGTCCACGCATGGGTCATTTAAGCGTGCCAGTACACTGAAACGTCACACTTGGGCAATGCATCATGACAAATGGGTGTCGGGAGGTAGTCGGGGAGATTGAAATGAAAGAGTAAATAAACAAGATGAGAAAGGTTAGATGTGTTTCCATGGAAACAGCAGACAATGTCCTCCAAAGTCCTTATTATTTTAATCTTACATTTAGGAGAGAACAAAGGAGTAATAAAAAGAGCCAGGGGCCAGTGTTCGTCTCTACTTTACGATCCTTCCGTTCAGTACAGCTGGTCAATTATCCGCTCCAAAACTGTAAGGAAATGTATCAGATGAAAAGACATTATTTCATACATATGAATTAATACTTTATCATTTCGCACTCGACTTTCATCTTTTTTTTTTTAAATAATCAAACTCTAATCTCATTCTTAGACAGACATCATTTCCACATCAAAAAGGGACTTTTCCTACAGGATCACAAGTGCGTAAGTAGATTTTATACTTACCCGGAATCCCTACCCCTGTATCATTGGAAGGTCACGATTTTAGCAGATAAAGAGACGCGACCTTCAATGATCTCACGAAGGTCTTGGTGTTTTTGACATGATAACGACCATGTCCCTAAAGGCTGTTGATGAGACTAAATGCCTGTAGGCTTTGACACCACATATCCGATTTGTATGGCATTTCACTAAAAGCGTTCAACACCCTATAGTTACTGAATGACGCGAAAGACGGACGATCGATTGATGACTCCGACAGTCGTGACGTAATGGGTCATAAAAAGGCCGTATTGACCATAGCCCAGTCTCGGTAAGTATGACAGGCTTAACTGACCAAAACATTAAAGGAGATATGGTTCGTCATTTTTGTTTTAGATATGAGGTACATTGTACATGTATCAGTATCAATCATGACATTTTGTTTTTTAATAATTTATCCAATAGCAATTGGATGAAGGGCAAATTGCAGCATTACCGATTTAATTGATTTACATTAATACTATTTTATTTTTTTTTTATTTTTTTATTGCAATTTTTTTTTTTTTTTTTTTTGCAAACACATACTTATAACTGGGGTTGCGGTAAAAGGACTTTGTCTTTTTTGTGAGGTTATTTTACGTAAACAGGTTGTTGACTCAGTCGCCGAGGCTGGACGTAACCTTGTCTTAAAGAAAGTCTTGTTTGTAGCCAAAAGCTGTAAATGTTTACCTTGTAAGGGGTTGTACATATATAGGTACATTTCCCCTGTAGCTGTATTCTACGTAAGTGCGGTAAAATGTTGACTTTGTTTGGCTTTCTGCTTCAAGAGACACTACATTTAAATTAGGTGCTTCCGTATTTACAGTGATTATTTTATGGCCTAAACAGTCTATACTGAGTCATTTCGTGACATCCTATCCCCCTCCTCCCCACGGGGACAAAAGGCGTGGCCTAATTTTACCAGCAATATCATAACCATATTAAAAACAGAAACTGCGAGCGTTTGATATACAGCGTTTACTTCGTTGGAGCCAGAGATCAAATTAGAACGGTTCGATCTAATTATAAACTCGTATAATGTTGACGAACTCTGTACAACAAAAAATGTTCTTGCGTTCTGGCATAATCTAACACTGTATGACCTAGTACATGTACATGGTTATAAGTCATTAGAAATATTAAATTGTGCTATGTTTTAATGAATAAATAAAATAGATAAAACTGGATTCGTCTGATCTGATTGATGATTAATTTCATGTATCTATTAAAGGACCAAATCAATCAAATACAACACTATCTGATCGTAATAGGTACAGTATATCGGGCTAAACTGACATATATTCAATTTACAAGGTGAACGAATCACTCACACAGGTGACTGTACCCTTACAATATGGTAATAGATACAGTTTGCCAAAAAATAGTTACACTGCATCATACAGCTGTTTCGTCCTTCTGTGACCCATAAATGATGCTAGGGGCCAGAAAGCTGGGAATCTAAATTGGTCTAAAGTACTGTTGAAATAGAGGGTCAGGTGTTTCGTCCTTCTGGGACTCTTCAATGATGCTAGGGGCCAAAAAGTTGGATATCCAAATGGTCTAAACCACTGTTGAAACAGAAGGTCAGGTGTTTCGTCCTTCTGGGACTCATAGATGATGCTAGGGACCAAACTAATGTTGAAACAGAGGATCAGGTGCGTAGAACCCCTTTATTTAGCTTTAAAGTTGACAGCACAAAATTGAGATCCATTACTGAATTTTCATCGAAACTGTTTAAAGTATAATCTATTCCTATTCTTTATGTTCAGAAGATTCGTATTTAGAAATGTATATGTTTTATACATGCTTCAATAGTCAAATGTCATTTGTTCTGAATAATATTTGCTTATAATATTATAATTACAGTTAAAAAACGTGACCGTTTAAAATAATAAAACGCCAAACTAACACAGGTGGGTTTTGTCTTAATGTTATTTGTGATATTCATTGTACAGGTGCACAAAGTATTACCTTTGGTTCGAGAAAATAATTTGAATATGTATATCAAGAATTGAAGTTTATTATGAAGCTTTTATTCTTCAAATAACGTTTTTGAACTTGAGGACATGTGTCACGTCTCCTGTGAATTATGGGATGTTATACTTATTAATGAGCAACCATACACCCATTCAAAGTGCAATCGTTCTAGAAATATAATAGATGTATATGTAGTCACAAAAAAAAACATCTTTTAAGCAAGGTTCTCATTTTGAAAAGTTCAGTGATGTCGGTAAAAGAGGATTGTTACAGTTGTCATGTTGATAAATTTATATATCTTTAGAATCGGGTAAATGATTTTTATCTCTTTACTTATACAGAAAAACCTCTATATATTGCCCCTTGTCTCATACAACCAACATATTTCTGCTGTTCTTGTTTTCTTAAGAAATACTTTATACATTTCCCTCAATATATCGCAAAACCCCTTTAATCCGCCAAAACATCTCTAGAAAAATGATAGCAGTATTACGAGGTTTTCATGTATCTGATACACTGTAGGTAATTAAATAAGACATATTAGACCATGACATGCATTTAAACTTAAAACAAAAAAACACACATATACAAACAAAAATAAAACTTTTTTAAATGTTCTTAGAAGTATAATTTGGCATACTTTCTTATCTGTATGTACCTGCATTGGCAATTCTTGTGTTGGCTTTATCTATAGCACCAAGACAACACAGATGTAACGACAATCAATGACACATATCAAGGTGACTTTTATTTTCAATATGTCTAAAACACTCAGTAATGAGGCCTGTGTTGGATATAGGTCAAAGAAAGTAAAACGTTATTGAGACAACATGATCCTCCTGGATTCCCAAGATGAAAATAACCCAGAATGCGTGGATATGTATCACCATATTACCTAGAGAGGAAGAGATAACCAGGTACAAGCCGGGATCTATTCTCGCTTCCAACGTCGTGAAGTGAACAGCTTCAACCTATACATGTAAATCATCTCTACTTGTGCCTATTACTGTCAAAACGAAAGACCATTTATTTGTACAGTAATTGAGGTATTTTTATCCTTCAAGCACGAAATAAACGTTTGTTGTACGCATAGGTCAACTGCAAAAGGGTAACAGTATTTTCATTCCGCACTTTTATTTATAGTTTTAAACGCTAATTAAGAAAACGATATTGAAAAATATATCATAAATACAGTTTCAAATAAGGAGCGTAGGCAAGTCTTTGATGACAAAGATATTTGTTTTATTTGACATGACCTCCTCATTTTTGTTTAAAAGAAATAGCATCAACCTCAGGTATATTTTGTTTACTTTTAATCGCTTTTCTTCAATTGTTTTATTGTCTTCTCATTACCTCTTAACCATTGTAGGTGTATCTTAAACTGCTGTCTCGACAGTTCTTCAATCGCTTTTTATGCTCCAGTTCAAGCCCATCTTTTCCGTATTGACGCCGTACATGTGGTATTTTATCTTGTCTTAAGAATACTACATTTATGGGTTCAAACATAACTTTTACTGCCGAATCAGAGGAAATATAGTTTGAAAGTGGGTAATTTGTATTTGATATATTTTAAGAAATAATTTTCCAATATTATAATCTATATTAAACTATTCCGCTTATTCGTTAAACCTACCAGATATAAGCAAACAGAAGGGAAGCTTTTGCGGGAGCGAGTTGCTAATTTCCTTAACTTTTTTGACATGCTAAATGAGCATCCCTTCTGTCATTATCATGGTAGGGACTCTGATAAATACATAGTTCTAATGCTTCTCATTCCAATCGCATATTTGTAGACGTTTTTGTGGGAAGACAGTTACCAATCAAAGGGACTTAAGGCGAAGCTAGTATTGGAGAAGAGATAGAAAGGCATCATCTTAAGTATGTTTGGTAGGTAACTGATCGATATCAACATAAACATGACAACGTCTAAACTTGTTTTAGTTTATGTCTCAGCAATTTTATTTTATTTCTGTGACAAGTATGCCCCCTTCCTTCCCCTCCCGTCTATGCTTGACATATTGCAGCGGTGCTGAGAGCGAAAGTGAGCGTAAAACCTGAATATCGAGGATGATCAAGAAACAAGTGATAACCTTGCTAGTATAGCTTCTTACCATTCCTAATAACCTGTGTTCATCGAGAAGCAAAGGATGCATTCTACACGTTTATTGTGTATGCACTTGATAATCCCACTATGAGCATCTCCTGTGTGTTCAATAGCCCGTGATAATTGTACTGGTATTGTTGTTTTCGAAGAAAACAATACAAGTCTATCAGAAAACAGAAGACTTTTCCCACAGCATAAATATTTTATAAAATAAAATCGTCTGTTTTTAACAAAAAGCAAACGATATAATCTGTTTTTTTGGAGAAATAAACTATGCAGCTGTAATTTAGGCCTAACACAAGAAAGTATATGAGTGCATCAGGCATGCATCTTTAGATAAATTAGGTCACACGCTGGAGTTCACATCCTTGGATAAAGCTATATGAATAACTGAACGGGCGTAAGCGTTACGATGTTTAAAAATTACTTCTCATTATCTTGACTGCTGAGAAACTTTATATGAGTAATACAGTGTAAACAAAGCTTGAAATTGACGTAACTTTATCAACCTCAGCGAAAATTGTTTCATAATTTTGTTTGGTTTCATTTAAATATTGAAACAGTTGTTTCATTTCAATTTTCTTTTGATTACTTATATGTATGCAATGTAAAGTTGATGTTGCATCAAATATTCTGTTGTAAATGTTATTTGTCTAATTTTGTTTATCAAAATAACTGAAGGGAATATTTTCTCTGTTATAAAACATTTTTCGTAATTTTTTTTGTCATATGAGAAAAATGATTTGAGATGTAAATCAAGACGCAATGCAATCTTATTAACGCCTCCTCAAATTGGCAATCTGTATGTAATATGACTTGTTGAAATTTCCTGAAATGATTTTTTGTTGTCGTAATATAACGTGGAAAAAATATATTGTCTGGACGTTTCAAAATCAAATCAAGTAAATGTATCTTCTAGTATTAAAACAGTTGGTTATCTTATTTCTAATAACTTGTTAGGAAACGATTTATCATTCTTGTAGGTTTCGTCTTCCGCTCTACCCCACACCTGAGGACATTTGTGATGATTTCTGCCTCTGACAATGTCTAGTCTGAGATTTAGGAATATTTATTGATTCCTAATACTGCTCCATTTTTAGTGCGGAGATAAGTTACGAAAGACAGCTAATGACACCTCGAAAGCCAAATCTTTATAGTCGTACATCTATGTCGTAATTATAATACGGTACCTCGTAATAACGACGTGGCAGCGCTGAAATGTCAGTTAGAATCTCGTAACGACGATTTCGAGGTGACACTTAAATGGAACCTTACTGACTTGACACTCATTCGGATGACGAGGATTTAATGTCAGGCAGGTATTGGGATTACAATCAAGAATAAAGTCTACCTACAATACATTCGATCATAACTGTAGATTCCTTAAACATAAGTTAATATATCAAATATTTACAAGTAAAAGATGAATTTTAAAAAAAAGTGTTTCTGTTTTTCGATTGTGCAATACAGCATATTTCTTGCATAAAACACTCCATTTCAGATGGACTCGTGATTTAAATGTGACGTCATAATCAAATGGAACAGTGCAACGTTAAAGGTGCTATTGACGATGAGCTACGAGTTTTTCCACCTTAGTAAGATTTGTTGATTGCAGTTGCATTTCAGTCCTGTCAGATGAATGATGGTCCACATGATGTTTCACTTTGTTTTTTTAACTTTAATCTTACTCGAAATATTAACGGTTCAGTCCAACAAATAAGGAAAAGCCTCATAATATTGAATATGAATATATTACTATATTTTGACATACATGTACTACTTATATTCCAAGAAGGATTTATAATGAACTATTTAATTCATATTGCTTTTTCATCAAGGTGAATTGATGAATAAAAGAAGGAAAATAGGACACAGTTACGTGTCGTTCATTTCAAACTAAGATATAATGACATCATTATGTAGCAACAGAATACCTCATGAATCCCCACATAATAAAGGTAAACACGTGCGCTACTCGAAAATCGTCTCCTTTGCCACATGTGGTATCACTAGCGACGTGTCCATCATTTGTCTGAGAAACACTCCCTACATATGCGACGTTGTACGTTATGTATCTACATGTATGAACCATTCGGTGTGCTGTTATATTTCAATTTATTCGTCTGTGAAACATTTAAGCATGGCGTGAGTTGTTTCCCCTCTGAACCATTCCTAAGAGAACATAAAACCAGAAGAAGGCATCATTAAATGAAATGCAGACAGTTCGTTTTAGTCTAACTTGTATAAGTACATTTTATTTCTAAATTCAACATACTTTTTTTTTCCAAAATTGATTTTTGTGGTAAGCGTCTGGCTGAACTTGATCAGTATTCATGAGATCATCTGTAACCTTGTCTGTCAAACGCTTCGGTCCATCAAGTGCTCTTTTTAAGTAGCATGCACGGGTCGTTTTAATGTTCTTTTCCCAGACTCATTGAAAGCATTGGAATTACCCGTACACTCTAGAATTCTAAACTTCTTAATGCTTGGCTGTTAAACATCATCCCTCTGGGTTCCCGCATCAAGTGCCCGACTCTCAGCGTGTAAATATAGGCTACGACAAATCATGCAAATCCGCCATTTTTTTTAACTACGTAATTTCCATGAACACTATCATTTAAAAAATTACATATCTTTAAATAGTACCAGGAGTGATTTAGGACATCCTAATCGATTTTAAATGATCTCAGGTAGTATAACCAGAGATAATGTTACAGTGTTAATTTTCTCACTCATTACGTCAGTCATTTTTATTGTTTAGATTTAACACACACACGCTTTTGTCTAAAACTGGATTGATAAAAATTTCAAAAGTAAAACATTGACAAATAATCCTGTCGAATCATAAAAAAAGTGTGTTCTAACATTTTAACAGTAAACCTTTGAAGTTTGATCTTCTGATTCGCCTATTCATTAAAAGATACTATAAAACACTGTATGATAAAATGATCTTGTGATTGCTCTCATATTGCACAGGTATTTTACTTCTGGTAAAGTGCGGCACCAAAAAAATATTGTGCTTAATGAGATAATAAAAATATAGAGGGACGTCAACGTGAGTCTAGAACGTGAACATATCTACGGTTTACAATAACGATCATCCTCATTTTGCTTTTTTGATGGCCTTACGGTGTTACGCTGTTTAAAATATCCTGATAATATGATATCTTATTGTTTTCTTTCCTACCCAAGGGGGTCGCAGTGGCCAAGTGGTTAAGGCGTCTGACACTCTGCTAGCACTAGCCCTCCACCACTGGGTCGCGGGTTCGAGACCTACGTGGGGCAGTCGCTAGGTACTGGGCCGTAGGTAGGTTTTTTTTGTCTACGGGAACTCCGGCTTTCCTCCACCACCCAAACCTGGCACGTCCTTATTTGACCATAGCTGTTAAAAGGACGTAAAACACAAAACAAAAGCTTCTACCTATAACAGTTGTATGTATTCTTCGCGATATATTTATTTTAGCCGAAGAACCCTATAACATTTACCAGCATTTGTTATTCAGGTGTATTTCGCTTACAGATATATACATAATTATGTATTTGGTGTGTTTGAGTGGTCGTAGACGATTTGCTCACTATGGTTGCAATATTTTAAACAAACGGTTTATAGGACTCACGCAACTAAATCAGCCAATCAGCAAGTGTTTCATACGTTTGTAGTCCCTATCTAAAATTAGTTCCGG
>JAUMHH010011689.1:0-11078 GCA_032359455.1 Chlamys rubida
TGTTTTATTGCGGGGTATGCGGGCAAGGTGACACTTTTTCTAAATATTTTTCTTGCACATTTTAAGGTCTGCGGGCAAGATGACACATATATGGAACATAAAAACATATGTTCTGAATAATTTTGTCTTGCACATTATATTATGAAATATACGGTACTTAAATTAAAAAGTTTTTTTTGGGGGGGGGGGGGAGGTTGGGGCGTGAAGACGGCTCGGTAAAGCAGGTCACTCTATAGGTCAGACGCATACATATGATAAAAGTTATCAAATAACCACCTCATTATGTAAAATCTTAAAACTTCACGCCATGATCATATACATCCCCTATTCCAGTGAGGTAGCACTCTAAAATCAACATCAGATCAACGCTGTACATGTAACAAGGCGGTCGTCCCGCGGAATTCCAGGGTTATGCTCCCTTTACTTGTTATTTGCTAAAGAAAGATTCTGCACGCGCCATCCTGTGGGTAATACAAGTAGATGGTTCATCGAAAGGATCGCACGGCAACGTAACGGTTAAATTGACTGGTTTTGAATGCCAGTATCGCTCCTCTGCAATTTTCAACTTGACAGTTATCAACCTAGCGATTGGTAAATAAAAATCCGCCTTAAACCAATCAAATAACTAGCTTTGAGCCTTTTAATTTGTCATAACATATTGCAGGGGTGATATTGTACATATTTAGAATAAACTTTGACGATGGTGCCTTATGTATATGATAGGAACTGAAACTGAACACGTCCCGTGTGACTGTTCGCAAGGACTCAACGATTATTGTTGCGCATATTTTCCCTTTGTTGTCTCCCCGTCAATATTTACCGCTGCATATTCATCCGCTGCCAGTTTTGATAGACTAGTGTGGTACATATTTTGTTGATAGAAGAGTCCGGCCGATGATCGCTAATGACCTTTGCCGGCGGAAAGTTGAGTGACATATATAATTGAAACGCGATATGACCAATTAAATACGATATGTATTGGAAAAGACAAGGAATATGATAGTTATACTTCCGAAGGGTATTGCTTAAAGCCCCAGGGCAGTGGTGGGCAGCTGTGCTAGTCCCGGTCTGCGGTTGTTATGATGTTATTGGCGGAGAATCGTTCTGGAAGATAAGTAACTGGAATTAAAACTTCGTTTTTGCGTAATGGATCGATTACACGTTCCCTATAATTTGTGAATACCGAAATAACATTAAATTAATTGTTTGACTTTGGATATGCCTAAAATAAGAACATGTTGACCTGATTCGAAATAGAGGGAAGACCGGGGCAAAATCGGCCCAATTGAAAGAGAAATCTCAAACTTTTCATATAAAAGGGTAAACTATTTCGGCATACAGAGGTTTCGGTACCTAAAATGACGTTTCAGTTCTTGATAAATCGGTTCTGAGATGGTACGGGCACTTGGGGAAAGTTCAAATTCATCAGGAGGCCGGGAAGCGGAACAAAACACGCGGTACCAGGGCGAATGGAAAAACATCAAAAGACGAATGAAATATATGGACGGAAAGACAAATGGTTAAAAGCGAACGTGTTCCTCGCCCAGTTGCCCAAATATTAAATGTTCCTGTGGAAATTAATGACGTCATTTCCGTTCTTATTTTGACGTCACTACATTTGGCAGATTCCAGAACACGATTTTTCACTGCTGCAGACTAAGAACAGTTCAGACAAGATTTCGACAAAGGTTTGTTCTTTTTTAAGTACGTATGGTAGAATATCCACCAGGCAGAATAATTTGAGATACACGCATCGAAATAGTCGAAATCAAAAAGACTATCAGGAGTTTTTTTAGTTTTTTTTAAATGAGCTTTCATTCTGTGATGTCTGACTGTGTCCACACAATCACTGCATACTGCAGAATGTAGCCTAGTTCTAACGTCACTGTTCCCAAATCGGGACACGTTTTAGATACATATCAATGTTCTTTATACCATACTATCAGTTCGAAAAATGTTTGTTCATTTTTCATCAATAGATACTATCCACTTTTCATTTCTATAATAATTTGATATTTCGGGTGCGTGGTTCTATAAAAAGAACGCGAAATACCATCAGAGTTACGTAGGCCCTTGAACCGGCGTCACTGTACCCTGGAAGGGACACTTCTGGTATTTTTACAAATATTTGGGGATATACGATCAATATCTGCAGAAAATATGCATAGTTTAAATAGTTTAGAGTCAACGAGGGTTCTGATTGAATTTCTTCTCCAAACTAGCATTAGTTTTGATAAAATAGACCTTTGAAAATGATATCCAAATAAATAGCGTCGCACGGCACGTAAATCAGGAAAGTCTTGTTTTGGTAAGTATTCTTACCTTTAAATTGTCCATGTAACGATAATCAGCAGCCAATAAAGCTTAATACAGTTTAATTGTCATGAAAAGTATTATCAAATGAAAACTGTATACATAAAAGTACTTCTTTGCATTGAATGACAGTATTTTGGGCCGTTTCCCCACAAGTGTCCCGTTTTGGGTACTTTCCCGTTTTGGATACTGTCCCGATTTGGGTACAGTGACGGTACGTTTTTTTTCTTTACAGACGGACTTACAAACAACAAACACAAATACGTATTGTATAAAATTAGCTTGTATTGCAAATGTACACAAGATTGCACACAACACTTCCGTCAAAAAATAGTCCAACTTTTCAGTCACGTAAACAAGAATGTATATACTTCTAAAGTAGCACACCGTTCATTCAAAAAACCGTTCGCTACTAACATATCACACCACAACTGTTGAATGGGCGAGTCACACACACTCTCAAACTAGATTCTTAATACTATGGAAGTGAACATATTCGCGTCAGACATTTTTGAAGTTTATCGTTATAAATTTCAGGCTTTTAAACCAAGGCCCGTATTCACGAAAACATTTTCATTCCCAAGCTCAAATTCTGTGCTCAAATCCAATTTCTTGTTTTGGTGGTAAATTATTTAAATTTCACATTTTCCCAATGATTGCGAGGAATTTTGAAAGACTTTGAAAGTCAAACAGCATTAGCAGTGTCTGGGCTTGACCTTAGCAGTGTCTAGGTTAGACCTTAACCGTGTCTAGGTTAGACCTTAACCGTATCTAGGCTTGACCTTAGCAGTGTCTAGGCTTGACCTTTAGACTCTATCACATGATTAAAACAAGTTATAAGAAAGTAGGTTTGAGCGCAGAATCCACGCTTGAGTTTCAGAATGGTTTCATCAATACGGGCCCCATATACAAGATACTTGATTTCATATTCTGTATATATATTCTTCTGGTTACAATAAATGTAAAACCTGTAAACATGGAACAAAAACCGTACCACGAAAATGTGCATTTCAAAAGTAGATAAAGTCCTCACATGTGTATTTCTGAATAGTCATTAATTTGATTTATATTTCACTCGGGAAAGTTTGTCCTACATACTCTAGGCAGTAATGCCGACTTTCTGAATTTCTACAATGACCCAAAACGTGGACGTCTGAGTGTTTTATACCGATGACTGGTCTCATCTGACAAAAGAATATTGTGCTATGTTCATAGCAGATAGTTATGTGATAAACATACAATTTTACATGAAGAGTCTGTCTTTTGTTACAATGAACAGTTTTGGTTTATTAGAAAAAATACAATGTACAATAAGTGTCCTATCCTTTTTTATTAACCCTTTCACAACTGAAGACCATAATGGACTCGTCCATATCAATGCATGGCATAGTCTACTAAAGTTACATAGGGGTGAAAGGGTTATCAAAATAATTTACTGTTTCCGTCTAAAATTTTATTCAGGAAATCAGAGACGTATATACTACATGGCTTTATATGTCTCTGAGGAAATGTAGCTTTTAATATAGATAAGAATAACACAATTTCCAAACGACATGTGAAAAAGCTATATTAAGCCAATATTGTTTAACATTTCATTAACGGAGAATTTGCTTTATATAATTATATTTTCCTCTCAGCTCGGTACCATAAATCACTTTTATCCATCTTGTTTTGATCTCCACTCCACACATAGCAGTCTGTTATACAGGCATTCGCACATTTCTATGTTATATATATACAACTTCATTAAACACACTATCCTCAATAGATATATTAACAAGATCTGAACCTCGATTCTCATATATCTCGACAGGATTAGTTTGATCTGTCAGTGTGATCACAGGGGCGTGGCACAGATCCACATTCCCACGGTCTCTATATGATAGTATTACGTAGCATACACATATAATAGACCTTGAGGTTTGGGTATTTGTGCCATGCCCCTGTGAGTGTGACTGGTGGCCAGGCTGGTATTTTTGCCTGTCCTATCAATTTACAATTGTTTTGTTGGGACATATTTCTTTCCCAAAATAAGAAAACGTTGTTAAAAAAATTTGGTGAATAGAGAACATTTGAAATTACTGAATATAACTATTAAAATATTATATTTTTGATCATATGTGATTGTGACTTATCAATAAATGTGACCTATATCAGCTGTAATGTGACGTATTCAGCCATGTGACGTATATCCGCCATACACGTGACATTCAGCCAAACACGTGACACATTCAGCTATACTACACGTGATTCATAGAATGTAATAATGTTGATGATTTAATGAAATAATTAAATACATTAATACGCACACACAAATCTTAACAAATATTGCAAATGATATATATATATGTATATATGGATAACAGAATAGTAATCTTAACAAGAATTGAAATAAAAAGCAACTCAAAATAGTCAATAATGAACACGAGGGGGACTAGGGTCACACATACACAGTTATAACAGCATCAGGATGATCTCCCTTTGCACGTTACAGGAGTTACTTCCCTTTATTACTTTCAAATCCAAAACTGGCACATGCAATATTTAACTTTGTTTTCATTGAAATACTTAACAACTGTTTAATAAGAATGTGTTCTGGCATTTAAACAATTAATCTCTAATCTATTTTGTATCCACACTCTATGTACCCACATTGGTGATATCAGATACTGATACAGAAACTGTATGCATAACAAACCACATCAAACATGAAATAAGCAACACTTTAAATAGCCAAGATGGGATATATAAATCTACTATTCCTTACTTTGAACGGCTGATATTGAAATTCTAAAGAATTATCATGGAATGGTTCTTTGCATTCAATCAGAAATTCTAGGACATAGGTATAAACTATGCCCTTTCGTCCTGGTTCTTCGTAAACAGTATTTTGTAAGCAATAAAAATGCAATTAAACGTCGACAATTTATCTGATGATCGGTAAAGGTGATATTTATATATGTGTTATAATACAACTGTTAACAGAACTAAATATGTATTTGTATATCTTACATGATTCAGAGTGGTGATGTTTGTACACTTTGCTATGTATATAATGCATCTACTGCTGATAGTCTAACTTAGATTATCTATCTACGGCTAGAGGTGTTTAGAATTATTTCATTGAGATGCTTTGGCGATAAAACGCGTGGGCAGTAAAAAGAAACATTGTATATACAATCTTGAATCTTATTTGTAAGTGTTATGACACCATAAACCTTCGATAACACCGTAATTGAGATATCTGTAGTCAGGGACCTAACATAAAGAAATTGTCTGACTGAATAATCACATATACATTATGTATAAATCTATTAAAAAGGCGCAATAGTCTCAAATTTAAATAGGTATCCATATATACGGTCTCCAAAGTAACCGAATGACTAGAAAATATATGCCGTTCTAGTTCTAAATAAGTGACGTTCAAAACTGAAAGTCATTTAAAATTGGTAGTTTGTTTTGGATATATTTGGTAATTAATTTCTAGCTTTGTCTTTAAAGTGTTATCTGATATAACGTCAATTGCAGATCTAATTTAGAAAATTCCAGTTAAAATTTCAAACCTATTTTATGTTAAGTCATAATAGGGTGCTCCTCATGAATTTGTGACGTAAATGTTTACACGAGATCAAAGGGCAGATCACTCTAGATCAGATGTTATAACAGTACAAAGTCAGCAATAAATATAACTATTTTACATACAGAAGCAGTTTTAACACGGAGTGGACGGTCAGATTCGGACATGCATATTTTCCACAAAACAAGATTGGAAATATATTCACATGCCTTCAGCCCTGCTTTTTATGATCAAAATTTACAATGAAAAAAACAACGAAAAAATCCATACTAGCAACACATTCACATTATCACAACACTTTCCACCGCTTACAGGCGGCGTCATACTCACTGATCGTCATCATATCTGGTTTTCTATTTCCCACATTTCAAGGTTTACCAAAACATTTCCGCTTTAATATGAGGTGTTTGCCGGAAAAGATGAGTGACAGAAGCTATACATATATCATTTAAATTATATAGTGAATCACTAATGCAACATTTATTATTTGTTTTTGGAAAGGTCCGGAGTGTGACACGAGAATGTGTTAACTTAAGTTTCCTTCCATCTCCATCAGACATGCCGACGATTGTTGAAGCAATGTCTATATATATATTAAACATATCTGTCCTCTATGTAATTATTTGGGTCATACGCTATGTTTAACTTGCATGTGAAACATTTCCATGCTGTAAAACAAGTTCGTGACTGTGATATTTAATTGACACAGGCACAATAAATATGCACAGCATTAAAGTGTTCCATCCTTTCTACAGATGTATATATACTTTATAGAGAAACCTTCCTTTATCTATACAATAGTCAGTTGAACAAATGGGGAGATAACTCTACATTTAGCTAAGGAGAAATACCTCTGTACATATTCACAAATATCTTCACCATTTTATCTTGCACAAAACGGATTGAACAACCGATTTTAGTCAGTTGTTCCTGTCTCGGAACGGCCTTGACCTTCAGGAATCCATCTGTTACTTCAGCAGACAACCACATGTTTGTGTGTTGACCCCTTCCATGATCCGTGTGACACATCTATTCTAGGTAAGTCTGATAGTGAGCAGTTATGTTGAGATCTCTGTGTTGTGGTCCCGGTTGAGTGACAAAGGTCAGAATAAGCCGTACGTAGTTGTGTCACACCTGACGTAGGTAGATTAGTACAAATTCTGGATGATTCGAAATATACGATTGTCTGGGTACATAACACAATAGATGAAGCTAAAATATCGATGTTTTTCACCAGTTGACCTTTAACATCTACAAAAGTCTGGCTCAAACGTATGATTGTCTGACTGGTGATCCGTATACACGCTATGTAAATGATGCTATGGTTGATCTCTCTAATTGTTCCAACATTGAGAAAATGTTACAATATCGTTACGAAGGCACACATCTGAAGGTGGAAGATAATATGTCAGTAAGGACTGGAACGAATAACTGACTTGTTAATTGACACAGTTTTGTCATTCGGGGTTGTTTTAAACAATTTACTCCTTTTGACAGAAATATGTCCTTTCTTAGCTCGTGTATACATACATCGTACTCATACTTGCCAACTCTTCCTATTTTGGAGGGACATTCCCGATTTTGGACCCTATATTTGAGCCTTTGCAACCAGTGAATTTGCTTAACTATTCCTATTTTCTAAGATCTGAAGATTTTATCTGAAAGAACAGCTCAAATCTACCATTTAAAAGTGTTTTTCCTAGGGTGTACATACACATATTTTATTTATGCTTTTTATTCTGAGCACATATGATCTCCTCATAGAAATTTCAAAATGTTGGCAAGTATGCATACTTTGTAATTTTTATACTTTCATATGGCCTTTCTGACAACAAAAAAGAAGGAGAATTCCTCTTTCTTAGATACAAAACAGTCAAAAAAGTGCATTAACTTCTTTGTCGACATCACAAGGCATGTGGGGTAGGTGTCCTTTTAAACATGCAGTTCCCCCTTCCTGACGATCCAGTTACGTTCTTCCGTTTGGTAAACTGTTACCGTTATACGTCTCTATGGAGTTGTACCTCTTTGACAGGCATAGTGCTATCTCCCCATTCATAAAGTAGATTCACGTACGTAACTTAACATCTAATTCCAGTAATAACATACCTCCCTGTCCACTCACATCTTCAAGCAGTGTTGTGGTCGATGTTCAGAATAATGAAACACAAACTCATGATAGGTCCAGCCTTCTCTCATACGTAACAACATCTAAGGAAGTGTACCACGTGACATGGTACTCGGAAATGTATACAGATGACAGATGAAGATATGGCTATGAAATGTTCATCTAGTGCGTGCATAGACTATGATATAAAATGCTGAATGTCACTTTGTAAACAATCAGTAGTTCAGACTGTCGGTTCGGTGATGTAGACCAGGAGCCTAACAGACACATTCTCCCGTAATGAAGCGTTAGAATTAACTTGTTTGCATTTTAACACTTCCCTACCAGACCAGATATTGAGAGAGGCGCTTTACTACAACCAGTAAGAGATCTTCTCTCTTTACCACTCCATGTATTGGAAGCTATGATGGGCCATCCCAGTCGCATTTGGATCTTCGTATAGTGGTAGAGGCACATGACTGTTGACCTACTGAACACCGACATTCTTCTGTCCGGCGGCAATACTGATGTTGACGTCTGCTACTGGGCATTGTCAAGCACACGTCAAGTTCTTTCTGACCACGTGCCCATCTACAAGGCAGTGGAAATTGTACCTTTCCCACTAACACATCCCCACAGGTCACATCACCTGGTCTGATACGAGCAAGCCGACCTCACTGACGGTCTTTCACAGCGAGTCACGTGATCGTGTCAAAAGTCAGTCCAAGGTGTCGACAAAGTTCCTGGTCACATCACACCGTGGTGGCCAGTTTGGCCGTGTTGACATCAGCGGGCGGAAGTCTGTTGGAGTACGGATCTGTGTAATCCGGATTGGTGAAGTCTGTCCGCGATGCACTCCTAAATGAACTTGTTCCGTATGTATTGTATCCGTTTTCAAACCTGAGGCAGAGAAAAAAAACACAATGTCATACAATTTTATTCAAATATTTGTACCCACTAAACCCTGTCATTAAATATAAGAATACATTTTGTTTTTGTTTTTTGCACAGCGTTATTTTCTTATATTACGTGAAATAAATGTTCTTGCGTATATATTTGTACATTACTTGAAATGTTCTCTGCCTTATTTTTTTTTTTTTATATATATATTAATGGATATGCAGTAGTAATGAACAAATGAAGGTTCCTGTCTGGTTGAGTTGTATGTACTACGAAAATAACACTGGCACAAAACCAAATACGTCGTTAATTGTAAATTATTCATCATACTTAGAAAAATGTTATTACAAATACATGTATTGTTTCACAAAGTTAAGACAGAAAATGGTACATAAATCAAAAGACGTAAAAAAGAAGAGTGCAAAACAACAATACGAGAAAAAAAGGACACAAATAATGAATACATTCATATAATAAAAGACTAAATAAATCTCCTATGAATAATGCAAACATTCTTTCAGGAAGTGAAACCAAATCGAAGCACATACGACTATTTATAGAATCAATGCGTCACTACATCACTATCACCTTCCTCACCCACCAAAAAGCTATTCAATGGGGACCTTTTTCAAAGAAAGAATAAAGGCTGTGTACACCGTAACACCATGGGTGTTAAAATCTGTTAACAATGAAATAAAAATTATTAAAAAATGGAAAGACAACTAAAAACAACAAACCAATCAAAACAAAAGACGAGGAAAAGGCTAGGCAATGAATGACAGGAGGCATTTGTAAATCCGGGAAACAATCCAAAATAAATTCAATTGGAAATGTTTCTAATACATTTTTGTTTCTTTTCTTTTCTGTATAGAATTTGGTTGTTTGGAAACGTATTATGGGCAATCAAAAACAATCAAAAATCTTTTCTCGGGATAAGGTTGTGATATCCATGCATATTCCAGTTGCTTGAATAAGAATTTGCTATTATCTAGTATAACATTTGTATTTAGTTCTTAGATTACAAAGCAGTCTAATCAGGTAAGTTTTTGATTTGCTTCAATACTACATCAGCAGAGCATGACAAACTTTCTATACTAAGAAACCGTGGCAAACACAAGCTGCCAATTTGGGGTCGGATAACCGTCTTTGCTCATGAGGCAGGCATACTATGCCTTATCAGGGCTAAGCAGCACGGAACGCCCGATTAGGGCCACACGCTTACCTGGACCGTGACAAATGAGGCGAGTACGATATTGTATTGTACCCATACTCATATCTGACGAGGAGACAAGATCAAGGCTCAACGAAACAGACAAGAGGTTCAAAGGACATGTCATAACTTACAAACATAAAAGGGTCAAACTGACTTAGATATAAAACACATCAAAGTAAAGACAGAAGAATGGGTTCGACAAAGACAAATGTAAATCAGCGGAAAAATTTAATCCAGAAATATTTCTTGATATATTCTTTTTCATGTCATCTAGTTTCATTTATTCAATTTATATCCATACAAACTCTATCATAACACATATAAAAGTGTGACACGTATACAATGTAATAAAAGTGTATAATATCACAAAAATACACATAAATTAAAGTGCAGACAACACGAGGCGTCATAAGCGTAAATATACACATATAGTGCAGTAAACTTTTGTTTAGAAAATAATGGTGTTGTTTTCTTTTCTTTAAGCTCCCATTTGACCATAAAGCCGGTGACAACAGATACGTGCTATGCCAGAAGTGTGCAGTAACATTTAACTACTCAATGTGCTAATATAAAATCTTTAAATAGGCAAGTCTTCCTTAAGTTATTAACATACACGTGCACAGTTCTAAATCACTTTTTTTGTGGTTGACGTAGTAAATAACAAACTGTTAAGCTTTTCGAACTTGACAAATTTCATTTTCAAAATGACCGATATTGAATTATCAGCTAGAACAGAAATTACGATGACAATATAAGAAGTTTTTTAGTGATTGATTGTGAAAGCAGCTAAATTACACTAAATGAAGAATTCTAACTAAAATGTTTGTCTTGAAAATGGCAGGCTCCAGGTTTATACATGTTCTGAAGTTAAAGAAGTTCTTTAATTAATGATAAACGGCAGTGCTCTAGAAGACAATCCGGATAATTGATAAAATTCCTGAGAGACCAGAGCACATCGTACGATATGGGCA
>JAUMHH010011700.1:0-11078 GCA_032359455.1 Chlamys rubida
GTTGCGCCATTCACAATTTATGACGTCACGTCATTGTCCATACTATGACGTCACAATCGATTTCTGACTGGCACAGCCAATGAAAAACGCTCCAGGGTATATTACACTAGTCACATATGTAAAAATATTACACGGGCGAATTCACTGGATAACAGGCCGATTATGTGATAAAATGCACTACAAAAAGCCTTTTTTGACCTTTGACCTTGACTTGACCCCTAGGTCCTTCGGCATCCTGACCACATTGGGAGTGGCGTCCTGCTCTGGGCTCACCATGAGAAGCTGGTTGTTGTGGACCAAAAGATTGCCTTTGTTGGTGGCATTGATCTCTGCTACGGACGCTGGGACAATGAACGCCATAAGTATGTGCTAAGATTTGGAGTTGTCTCCACCTGGCAAGATCTATGCACCATTAAAAGTGCATATTATGGTGATGGCAGGGTTTTAATGTCTCACAAAAAATGTACAGAAATATTTGCCATGAAAACAGAAAACAGCCATTGATATAAGAAGATATTCATTAAGTTACATACATTTTTAAACTTTGAGTAAATGCTTCGATATTAGTTATTTTAAAAAAGGCTGTTGATCCTGATTCAATGTCCCCTCAATAGAAGACGAGGAAGAGACACCTCTGATTCTACCGGGGGAGGGAGATTCAGAAGCCTTTTCTTTCCCCAACCTGCACAGGTGTTCTTATTAGTTAGGTAGCTATTGATAATGACAATGACTGTTTAAAAATAGTATGAAAACAATATGTGCAAAGTTATTCTGTGGGCATTACTGATGTTTATTTCATTACAGACTAACTGACCTGGGATGTATTGTCTATGAATCAACGAATCAGAATTCACAAAAAGAAATCAAGGTAATTAACATACAATTATGGACTTTTGTGATGGTAAATAATAATGTGATATGAACCTGAAAAAGTCATATTGACCGAGGTTTGGATGTGAGGTTATCGGCCATGATGTATTTCTGCTTTCAAATCGTACAGTCATGCTGACCCATACAGTATATTATTGATGTTTAACAATAATCAAACATATGATTATAGCCTTCAAATATTTTTTGTATCCAATGGCTGTTTATTATCCCCTTGCATCGAAAATTCGAGGGGATATATTGGATTCCTCTCGTACGTATGTACGTACGTATTTTACACTCTTTGTCATCGCTCTAGCGACTTTATTACTTAACGAAATTTGATGAAACTTGATACAAGTGTTTGTTATTACCTTGAACAAGTTAGTGCATTGAAGGTCAAGGTCACTTACTATTTTTAGAAAACCTTTGTCATCGATCTATTGACTTAAATCTTTAACGGAATTTCATTAAACTTCATACACGTGTTTGGTATGGCAATCCTTGAACAAGTTCGCATTTCAGGTTTCTACATTGAAGGTCAAGGCCACTGCTACTATTTTTAGAAAAACTTTGTCATCGCTTCAGCCACTTCATTCCTCAATGGAATTTCATGAAACTCCTACATATATACACAATGTGGATATGTATCACTTGTGATGCCTTGTTAGCAGTAGAAATGCAGGGGATTCCCTTTAGTTTAAACCTATAAACAGTCTACATGGAGGTAAAGTTATAATAAGATCGTTTCATGCTTTTGTTTGAAAATTTTCAAACAGTACTAATTTATTTTACTATAATTATTTTCAGAAAGTACAAAAATTAAGTTACTTAATCTAAGATAAATAGATAGGAATATATTACTGCATGTTGGGACTTTTTTCCACAGGTTTAACTTAAACATTTACCACCCTCAGCAAAGGATGGCATGCAGTTTTATCATGACAGTGAATATTTCTAAAACAGCATACCCTTTAAAGTAATAAGTGTAGGTGGAGGGTAAACTGTCATAGTAAAAACCCCACAAAATTTAGCGAACAATGAGACATATTAAAATCTGATACAAGAATTATAATGTATAATGTCATTAATGTATACTTAAAGATGAATATTTTATATTTTAGATAAAATTACAATCTCAGGAAAATGAGGAGGAGGAAGAAGATGTTTTGGACCAATCAGGAATTTCCCTGAAAATAAGTCCTCCAAGTCCAATTTCCTCACCTAGTGAAGAGGAAGCACAAATCATTCCACCTAAAGAGGGCAGCACTGAACAGGAAGTGAAAAACATGGAAGCAGTTCCAGTGGACAAAGAAGTAGAGAAGACAGATGGAAACGATTCAGAGGAATGTAGTTGTCACAAATGTCGAACTTCTGAAAGTCGTCATAGTTACTCAAACTCTTCAATGGAGGAGGAAGAAAATGCATTATTGTTGAAATCTGAGAAAAAGGGGGACGCAAGTGTAGAAAGTTCTGACTCGGACAATCGGGAGGTCATAAAGGCCTTGATACATCATGATAGCCAAGGTTCAAGGCCACTTGATGAAATGTCAAGGCCAAATGGAACCCTGGTTCCATCAGGTGTTTGTGAGGAAGGGGACTTACAAGGGAAATCTGATGTTGTGTCTGCTCAACAAGAAGAGGAAGAGGAGGTTAAAAATGGCAAGTCAACAGACCGTGTTAAATTAATGTCAAAGAAAAAAAAGGATAGCTTAATAAGTGAGGAAAGTAGGAAGGTGAATTTTTCTGAGGGTATATCAGTTAAATCTGATTCTGTTAAAAGTACGGGGACCACAAGTCCTCCAAAAAGACACATGTGGAGTTTTGGTGGTACAAGAACATCTACTGCTAAAGCAGGTAAAAGTGTAGAATTTTCAAGTGATGTTGTTGATAATTCAACAGACTTACAATCACGAGACAAAAATGTGCAATTGAAAAGTTTCAAACGAATGACTTCCTCTAGTAAATATATTGTGGATGAAAATGGCGACTCACGTCTCACAGAAGAGGAAGACAAAGGCGTAACAATGAGGCCACACAACGAATCTCAGGGGGAGGGTACGGAGGGTGGTGGTAGGGATAGTTGGGCCATGAGAAAGCTACGCCGGTCGTTACAGCGACACAGGGAACCAAACAACAACAATGGCGATCAGACCGACCACAGCGAGGACAACGAACACTTGATGCGTAAATGGAAGCTCGTGCTAAACATACAGAAATTCGAGTCATCGGTTCGCCGACCACAAGAGAAAACACCTCTACCAGATGGAGAAGAAAAAATGCCTCATTCGCCAGTACGACTAAGAGATAAAATTGTGAGTCTGTCACGTATAGTTATCATATCGTCTTTTATTTTGATTTGTGACTCGCATTCGTCTGGAATGAAATATCAACTGTATCTTTTAACACTATAAATCTAGTAGTTAATTAAGGTTATACGCTACCTTACTGTGATGTGTATTGTAAATCTGCTCAAAAGAGTTCCAGACTAATCCATCTTCTATAAATATAACTGTCGGGATGAATCTGAAGCAGTTTCAAGGGAGAAAACTCTTTCTCACACCACAGAAAGGAATATCTCATGTTATACCCTGTGCTAGATATGTTGATCTTGTCCGTTCTATCAATTAGCACCTTTACATGACATTGATGCCATTTCACTCTTTTGTCTTATTTTTTACTATCCCCTGCTTTCACCGAAACGGTGGATATTAATTTGGGTTTGTCGTCTGTCTGTCGGTCTGTCTGTCTGCATGTCTGTCACGCTTTGTTTCCGTGCAATAACTGCAACAAATGTTAACGATTTTCTTCAAACTTGGTAACAGGTTTAAATGTCTTAAGGGCTCGGCCAAGTTACATGACCATTTTCAGCGGACTTTATTTTGCAGAGTTTTGGCCCCTTCAATAACGAAAAACATCATTATCTGCCGTTTCCGTGAAATTACTGCAACAAATGTTAACCAATTTTCTTCAAACTTGGTAACAGGGTTAAATGCCATATGGGCTCGGCCAAGTTCGATGACCACTTTCAGCAAACTTTTTTTGGTGGAGTTATGGCCCCTTCAATAACGAAAAACATCATTATCTGCAGTTTCCGTGCAATAACTGCAACAAATGTTAACCGATTTTCTTCAAACTTGGTACCAGGGTTAAATGCCTTAAGCGCTCGGCCAAGTTACATGACCACTTTCAGTGGACTTTTTTGGTGGAGTTATGCCCCTTGATTAACGAAAACGTCATTATCTGCAGTTTCCGCTTAATAACTCTTGCAAATATTAGCCCAATTCCTTCAAATTTGATAACAATGTTTGTGTTCCTCTGTCTTTCCACCCATTTCGGGCACTCTTTGGTTTTCGTGTGATAAGTGCTGTAGATATTGTGCAGATATTTCAACCAAATTCTGTATGCACATCTGACTCATGCTAACTTTGCCAACCAATGTGATTTGTGCATATTTAGGGATAATTAATGAGGTATAAGGCTTTTTTTTTTCTTTAAGTTTCAAGCTTTACATGATGTCTCAATAGCATGATACTCACATGTTTAAACCTAACCTCAATAATGTTTACCTACAATATGTCTTGCAAGTGGAGGATATAAATTCCACGAATTTGCTTGTTTATCATTTAATGTAGATAAAATCAATGTTATTTACTTAAGGATATAATATAACATAATTTACACGGTGAAATATATTTTTCTGTTCATATTTGCACAGACTATTTTATGTACACTAAAACATTCAAAGGGAGTATTGCCAGGGCCATATTAAATTGAGTTCCAAGTCCGGATCCTCGTAACTTTTAACGAATTAAAAAAGACATTTGAACTGATTGATAAGGTGTGAGAAAAAAAGATAATTTTCCTGTTTCTAAGTGAGATTGGGTTATCTCTGTCTCGGGGTTAGATCTGTAACATCCCAACTCTAGCTTGTGCCTTGGCTGGGTTTACGATACAAATCTTTTCATCCTCGACTGAGATGAGCCATAATCTCTGTCAGTCGTACAGGTAAAAGATTTTATGGACAACCAATATAAATTACACAAGTCATTTTCATACCTGCCAACTCTTCCTATTTTGGAGGGAGTCTCCCGAATTTTGACTCTTAATTTTAACATTTTCAACCAAGGAATTTTTGCTACTCTTTACATCTGTTCCGAGATAATGATTTTTACCTGAAATAACAACACAAAAGATGCCATTTTGAAATGTTAATTTTATCCATCGGGTATGTACACGCATTTTTATATTAATGTTTTTATTTTTGAGCATACAAAATCTACACCATAGAAATTTCCAAATGTTGACAAGTATGCAATATATTTTTATAAACAGATATTAATGTGAGCTATTTTCTATTTACAGAGACACAATTTACACGAGAAGTTCAAAAGCTATCACCATCGTGACAGCCTCACAAGTTTGGATGAAATGTACATAAAAGATGAGTATGTATCTATTTTGACGGTTTTCAATAGAATATAATGTGGAGAAGTTAGAGAAATGTCCCTGTCACCCTGGTAAAATATTAACCACTTCATACTGGCTCGGCTAGGGAGAACATGCATGGATCCCTCAACTTGTTCTACCAAATTCTCCAGAGGTCAGCCTCGGCCCCATGCCAGTTGTCTGTGCCTATCATTTTTTGTCTGATTCACCCAACTTATCTTGTAAATCTGACAAACAAAAGTGTCCAGGGTTTATAACGAACCCCAGAGAAATTAAGAAATCAGTTAAATATAGGTAGAATTCCTTTTAGTTTGATGATTATGAAACATTCTCAGGACAGGGGACACAATCACTTCTTTATTAGCAAGGTTTTTGCAATAAAGGACAAGGGGCGTTAAGGGTCATTTCTGGCCTCATCGGGAACTTATTTAGTTGTTATATTCGTAATCTGGAATAAATGCAGTACGCAAATATGATATTTCAAATTCATTCGACAACTAGTTTAGGAGATATGGCATTACAAAGAGAGACATAAACCCACATTTTCATAATAAAATACGTGAATATCGTCTCTTGTGCGCTATTTGGTTGAAAATTGGCCATTTTGAAGGAAATTAACTAAACACTCTTCAATTTTTGAAAGCCTTCACATGCAACAAACAAATGAATATTTCACATGCTTAAACATTGTTATATACCAGTGTTCATTTGTAGAAAGGAATTTTTGTTTGTCAGATGCGGAGACTTTCATTTCTGACCAAAAACACCCTATTTTGGCTATTTCTGCATAACAACACAGCTTCGTTGCTATGGTAGGGTATCTACGCATGCGCATTGGAAAAATCTACACCAAGAAAGTCGGCCCCAATTAATCAACATGATGTTTATAACAGAAATTAGCAAATAGATTCAAGCTGAAACTTTCACTTCTTCTGAGGCCAAAAATGACCCGTAACGCCCCAATTCCTTTGGCTGATGTTTAAAATTTGTATGGTTAGAGTGTTGACAGTTAATGATAATTTGTTTTTAATCTGTAATTCCTATTTACCTAATGAAAATAATTTATAGGTTGAAACCTGGAGAGCTGAAGCGCACCAGCAGTGAAATCAATATTGATGAGCTGGGATTGAAAGGATCCTCCAAGCTTTGGATTGGCAAAGACTACGTCAACTTTATATTCAAAGACTTTCAGAACCTAGAGAGGCCATTCGAAGGTAATATGAAATAATTTTGTAAAGTAAAGATAATGCTTCAAAATTGAAAAAGAATATTGCATGGAATTTATTTTGATATCTGCTTCTTAAGGATCCCCTTACCAAAAACTGTAACAAAGTATTGTCTAATTAAGGATCCCTGTACCATAAACTGTAACAAAGTATTGTCTACTTAAGGATCCCCTTACCAAAAACTGTAACAAAGTATTGTCTACTTAAGGATCCCGGTACCATAAACTGTAACAAAGTATTGTCTAATTAAGGATCCCAGTACCATAAACTGTAACAAAGTATTGTCTACTTAAGGATCCCAGTACCAAAAACTGTAACAAAATGTTTTCTACTTAAGGATCCCCGTACCAAAAACTGTAACAAAGTATTGTCTACTTAAGGATCCCCTTACGAAAAACTGTAACAAATTATTGTCTACTTAAGGATCCCCGTACCATAAACTGTAACAAAGTATTGTCTACTTAAGGATCCCCGTACCATAAACTGTAACAAAGTATTGTCTACTTAAGGATCCCTGTACCAAAAACTGTAACAAAGTATTGTCTACTTAAGGATCCCCATACCAAAAACTGTAACAAAGTATTGTCTACTTAAGGATCCTGGTACCATAAACTGTAACAAAGTATTGTCTACTTAAGGATCCCCGTACCAAAAAATGTAACAAAGTATTGGAAACTGGAAAATATATAAAACAAAATCATCAACAGTGTTCTGAGTGTAACAAAAAACACCGTGGGGATAGACCCCTGAACTTGAGACTGCTTTACTATTGTTCTAACCGATTGAGCTGCCTGCAGGGTTGACGGAAACGTCCAGGCCCAATTTCTTCTACAGCAATCCAAATGGAAGGTAAAGGGAGGTAACTGTATAGGAAAGACCTGAGTGCAGTGAAACATTATAGTATCCTGAATTATGTTGCTCGTTTCCATAATAATTAATATTTGAAGCATTTTATAATCTATGATATTTGTTAACTCATTTACCCCTGAATTTCGTAATGAACTATTCCATCCTTTGAATTTGAAGAGTTCAAATGTGTCTTCGAATTCAGGGGTAAATGAGTTAACAATTGTTTCAAATTTTGAAGTTTTCCGGTGTCATTGATGGAATTTCTGACATGTGTGGTTTATTGTTACAGATTTCATCGATAGATCTGCAACTCCCAGAATGCCCTGGCATGATATAGCGTCAGTGGTTTACGGAAAGGCTGCAAGAGATGTAGCAAGGCATTTTATTGGTCGCTGGAATTTTACAAAGGTATTTTTCTTTTTTTTTTCAATTTGCCCACTACCTTCAGAGGGTAGACCATTCTTAGTCCATGGTCCTTCCATCAGTCATTTCCTCCATATTTCTCAGAAAGACAGCTGGTGGCCATCTTGAATTATGAGAGTTAATGATTGTTAGCACTATTTCTCAGAAAGTACTGGAGGATATTTTTCAGATTTCACATGTTGTTTCCCCGTTGTCTGTAGTTATGCATATTTAATCAGACTGATCTAATAACCAAAATGGCCTATATACAAAATGGCTTATCTTTCAAATTTAGTTTCTCCTTGTTATACACTCAGTAAAATAGGTCAAATGGCAACGTCACTTTGAAAGAGTAATGTCATATACAGCAGTATGATTTTTTGATCAAAAGTTACCACAAGGTGCATTTACTATTTACATGACTCAATTCAACAGATCAGAGAAAAGAAGAGATCGGTCTTATATAGAACCAAATTGTAGATGGTAGAAGGGTGGAAATCAAGGTCCCTCTAGGATCTCTTTTCAGTTATATTTAAAGATTTTATCAGCATTTATGAGGTCATTAATTAAAAAACATTAAGTTCCCGGACATATTCCATGAATCACATTTTCAAGGAATTTATTTATAACAGAATGGTGTCTTAGCTTTGATTTTATAAAGTGAATTATAATTACATACATTTTTGTGAGGTTGCAGGATTATTTCAAACAACGTTGATCATTCACATTTTGTGATATTTTGAAGGAAATAAAGTTTTACCGAAAATATGTTCAAAGTTAGGTTTTAAATCGTTCCAGGTGGAGAAAGCAAAAAACAACCATGACTATCCTCTTCTGCTGCCCAAAGCTTACGGACACAACTACAAGATCCCACAGCTTATCCTTGACCTCTGTGATGAGGTCAAAACCCAGGTGAGTTACCTTACCTCTGACCTCGTTAAGACTTTTTAGATTTCGATACATTTGAAATTCATCTTATATCAATTGTGATCATGAATTCACCAATATTAAGGATGCAAAGATGGAAATCAGATATTTGATATTTCCTGATATTAAACATAACATGAATAGTTCTAATGAATTTATAACTTGAGCTAATAGATGATAACATTTGGGAAATATTAAATTCTTCAGTATCTAATCTACTTGTATTCAATGATAAGTGCTGTGTATTTACATTATATTGTCTTAATTGATGCCTTAATATTTTGCCCAAAGATTCTACGAAGTGGGTGTGCATGGTCATGTGGTATTAGGACTACAGAAAACTCAATCCATGAGGCTTACGTGAGCTGTATACAGAATGCTAAACACTACATATACATAGAGGTGAGATTTCATTGATCTGAAAGTCAGAAACTCCAGCTATAATGAAGTGTCACTCTGGTAAAATACAAGCCTAGGCTAGGAAGAATTTCTCTTTAGCTCATTTGGTCAAGCATAAGACTAGTAAACCAGAGGTACCGGGTTCGACTCCTAGCGGAGGCATTGAAAAAATAATGATCTCTGTTACATTGGCGCCCACGTAGGGACCGGGTAATATTGACAAACATACTCAGCGATACTTTCACAAAAATCGCTATCACCCCTGGAAAACTGAGGACAAATTCTTCCTGGAAGGGGAGTATGTCACCCTGGTAAAATACTAGCCGTTTCCTACTGACTCGGCTAGAGAGAATTTCTCTTTAGCTCATTCGGCAGAGCGTACAACTAGTAAGCCAGGGGTTCTACTCCTAGCGGAGGCATTGAAAAAATAATGACCTCTAGCTGTTACAGAAGGTAAATCATGCCCCGTCCATGGTTAATTATGACATGTTAGTTCTACAGAAACTCCTACTCATGGGTGGTTGTACATTCACAAATTCCGGAGTTAATCATGCTCTGCCCATGGTTGATTTTTCGCAGGTTAATTGTACAGTCACATGTTCTGAAGTTAATCATGCCCTACCCGTGGTTTATTTTGGGGGGTATATTTACAAGTGTTAACTACTCAATGGAATTTACGACAATTTATCTCTCTTAATGACCCATCCTTAAGGTGTTCTTTTCTTGTCCCAATATCCTGTCCCTTCACCATTAGAAACTGACTTGTCTATTGTGTATCAATTGTTAGCTCACCTGCCCGAAGGGCAAGTTATCGAGCTTATGCCATGGTGTGGTGTCCGTCTTCCGTCCGGCATCAACGTTTTACTTTAAACAACTTCTTCTCAGTAACCAAAAGGCATAGGATGATGATATTTGGGCAGAAGCATGCTGGAAAGAAGGGCTACCCTGTTTGTTCAAATAACTGACCTTCATCCATTTTCAAGGTCACAGGGGTCAAATATGTTTAAAACCTTTAAACAACTTCTTCTGAATAATGAAGAGGCCTATAGGGTGATGATGTTTGGCCAGTAACATGCTGTGTTAAAGTGCTATTATGTGCTCGACCTATATCAGCCCACGGGCCTTCGGCCCTCGGGCTGATATAGGAGTCTCGGGCTGATAAAGGGTATGATATGGAAAAAGGCATATGATATTCTCTATATATTCAATGTCACAAGGGTCAAATATGTTTAAAACCTTAAAACAACTTCTTCTGAATAACCAAGAGGCCTATGGTGATGATGTTTTGCCATTGACATGCTAGGATGAAGGGCTACCAAGTTTAATTTGTTCAAATGAATGATCTTGACTTATATTCAAGGTCATAGGGGTCAGATATGCTTTAAACCTTTAAAAAACTTCTGCTGGATAACCAAGAGGCCTAGGGTGATTATAGTTGGCCAGTAACATGCTGTGATAAAGGGCTACACAATTTGTTCAAATGAATGCCCTTTACTTATATTCAAGGTCACAGTGGTCAAATATGTTTAAAATCTTTAAACAACTTCTGCTGAATAACCAAGAGGCCTAGGGTGATTATATTTGGCCAGTAACATGCTGGGATGAAATGCTACCAATTTTGTTCAAATAAATGACATTCATTTATTTTTAAGGTCACAGGGGTCAAATATGTTTAAAACCTTTAAACAACTTCTTCTAAATAACCAAGAGGCCTATGGTGATGATGTTTTGCCAGTGACATGCTAGGATGAAGGGCTACCAAGTTTGTTTAAATGAATGATATTTACTTATATTCAAGGTCACAGGGGTCAAATATGCTGAAAAACCTTTAAACAACATCTTCTGAATAACCAAGAGGCCTAGGGTGATTACAATTGGCCAGTAACATGCTGTGAAAAAGGGCTACCAACTTTGTTCAAATGAATGACCTTTACTTATATTCAAGGTCACAGCGATCAA
>JAUMHH010011711.1:0-11077 GCA_032359455.1 Chlamys rubida
GTAAGGGAGTGTTTGTATCGGTATAATAAAACAGTTGAAGTATGGGTATTTCGGGATATAGCAAGTTTATGATCCCCTGAGGCCAGGCGAGGGAAATAGTCCTGGACAAGGGACATCCCTCATACCCATACTTAAACTGTTAATTGACCCAAAGGAAAAAGATTGTTTTCGTTAAAAGCATTTGGCAATACAGCACAATCTTGTTATGTTGAACACTTTGGTTTACTATATTCCATATATTTATTTATTTCATTAATTTCTTGTTTTATTTGCAATATGAAATGTAAAATATTTGTACCAAATATATATTTATAAAACAATCTACCAGTTCCGATTTGGTAAGTGGTGATATCGGGAACCAAAATGGTGGACTACGATGTCCAGTCTGGGCCTATGACCGGTAAAACACAGGCTCTTACCCGTTAATAAGGACACCCCCTACTTTTGACATGTTTTCATGCACAGGCCCCCTGGGCTTATCACCAGTAAAATACGGTAACCCAAATTTGATAAGTTAAAGAACCAAAGGACTCCACAATATGACCTCTAAAGCAACGTTGTAAGATCTCAACAACATAGATACTACTGTATACTGGGAAATTTTGCTGCATTTTAATATTTTTGACTGGAACATGAGAAAATTTATTCCTTTATTTCGACTGTTAAAGACTGTTATCACTAGATTTTCCTCAGTAAATTCCTATACTAGAGAGACACTTTGAGACAGATTGAAAGAAAAAGATATAGCTGCCAGGTGGCCTTCTTGGAATTCAACAACAAAGTCTCAAATTTCACAAGCCGGTTTCTCTTGGTCCATAGCTGTGCATGTTCAATTTGGGAATCGCTCACAAGTACAAGATGACTGGTAGGCGGCTATCTTGGACTTTGACAGTTAACATTTGTTTCCTAGTTTGATCAGGTCAGCAGCAATGCACATTGTATTAACTCAGCAATTGCGTACAAGGTCAAATGAGTTCATGCACAATCCAGATTATCTGGTGACACCAAACAAATATAATTTCAAGGGGCAAATAGCGGGAAAAATTTAATACAGATTTCATACCCGTTTATTTTTTGGCTCATCAGCGAGGTGACCTAGTTTGCTGGCAGGGACATGCTTGACTGACTGGCCTTTTTTGTTTGACCTTGGAGAAGGTCGTGGCATATCATCTGAAATAAACAAAACACCAAATTATGATAATATCATTATAGAGATTTCATTATCAGGAATGTGTACTATGAAATAGAATATACAGTAAAGAAGGAAATACTTGGACAAGTTATTCCATATATATGTACCACTGTTTCTGTGTTCATTTTATATAACTTGAAAATGGGAAAACAATTAACACTATATATAGTCACAGGTCCTAGCTGGAGATACTCTAGCACCATTGTTAAAAGGATTTTAGTCTAATATTTGAATTAACATAAATTTTCAGAATCAGAGTTTCATTAAAGTTGAATTTAAAATAACATAATATTTTCACTATTTCTGCCAAAGACACTCCACTCCATTTATAAACTTGTAAACTTATTTCAAATGAAAATTTTGTGTTCATTTTTGCTTTAATGTATAATGCTATGAAAAAGTGGAACTGTAATTTCAGGTCAAAGTTCAAAACAAAAGGTCATCAGGCAGTGACCCTCCTCTGCAATATTGCAAGATCCCTAACATAATTAGCATCTGACCAGAGTATCTTGGTGGACTTTAAATTTGATTCAATAATTAAAATGAGAAATTCACAATAATATTTTGAATACAGCTATTAAAGGGTACCCAATAAAACACAAAAGTCCTCATCAATATGTAAAAGAAAACCCACCAGTTCTAAACTATATGATGAAATTCAGGGATATTATTTATGTGTGTTGTCTTCAGATGTCTCAATTATGACTTTGAGAATATAAACATGTAACTATCAATCAACCACTCAAAACAGTATGATGTATATATACTCTCTCAGCTATCTAAAGACAATCAAGCACATTAACTCATTCACCCCTACGTATTTAAACTGGACTTGCCCAGACTTGGATTTGGTAAGGTTCAAATGTGACTTTAGGGGTGAATGGGTTAAATGGTACCTGTAAGATGCTATATTGTTGTTCCTATCACTCATCTATTTGTCTAGCCCTATGCAATGAAGATTAAAAACTGGAGAAAGTTAGCCACTCCTGTGTTACTGAACCACCCTGTCCCATTTCCCATTTATATCAAAAGGCTTTGAGATAACCTCCCCTCCCCCATCCCTCTGACCAAAGAACAATCCATGCCAAGGTCTACCCCGTACATTTTACCCCAGTGCCGATTTCATAGCTATACATGCAAAGTATATACTTAGGCATTCATGCAGTGAGTACTATAGACCCTTTGTATAATAAAGCCATGCTTTAGCGCTACACATCCTCAGTTAATGATTTGTCCTAATTAAGTAGTACAACTGATATAATTAGTGATGTTTTACAATGCATCACATGTTTTTGGGTACTCTCAAGGAATCGACCTGCCTACAAGTACATCTGGTACCTTTTGGTTAACTTGTTCACCCCTGAAATTTCATTATGGACTATTCCAACCTTTCAATTGGAAGAGTTCAAATGTGTCTACGGGGGTCAATGAGTTAATCATCAAACATGTCAATACTGAGGAATAATGTTTTATGGATATTCTCAGGTGTGTCTGGAGTTTTCAGTATGTTTATGGTACTCTCAGGTGTGTCTGGAGTTTTCAGTATGTTTATGGTATTCTCAGGTGTGTCTGGAGTTTTCAGTATGTTTATGGTATTCTCAGGTGTGTCTGGAGTTTTCAGTATGTTTATGATATTCTCTAAACTTCAATGCAGGGAGATAAAGCAAAAAAAAATGAACAACTTAAGACTATATATAGCTACTACATCATGTGAGGAATGCATAGTGTGTTTATCTTTTTATAGGTAATGTTCTGATAAAATTACACTGATTTTGTCTATGACATTAAAGTATGGAACTTTCCTAAACACTTAATCTGAAATTGAACATTACAACCCCCTTAACTCATTCACCCCTGAAGTTTGATAATGAACTGTTCCAACCTTTGAATTGGAAGAGTTCAAATGTGTCTTCAGGGGTGAATGAATTAAATGTTTAATATCTAATTTAAAAGGTTTCCTCACAAGTTATATAACTGAAACCTATCAATGCTAGTGGTATTTCCTTAACCCTTTCACCCCTATATAACTTTAGTAGAATCTACCATGCATTGATATGGATGAGTCCATTATGGTCTACAGTGGTGAAAGGGTTAAGATAAAAATATCATTGAATTGTACAACTTCTCCAAGCTGCTATTATATAAATTATCAAACTTACTGTATATGTTTAGATATGAAGTATTTAACTGAGTAATATGATATCAAACTGGTTTGTGAGTCTGTAAGTGTTGAGAGGTGCCATTTAAATAAGAAATTCAATCATTGAACTACACTCAACTATCAACCTGAACCGGTTGTGTTGGGCAAGGCTAAATCTAATCCAGATACAGACAGCACAAACTCAACTTATATCATACTCAGTCAGTAACAATTCTAGGTAGTGTTGCGATCAAGTAAGTAATTTTGGAATTCATTTAATTTCTATAGTAGACAAACAATGAACAAATCAACAGCACAGATATGATTTTTATCCATTGTATCTGAAATATTTATATATTCATTCCAAATTATACAATATTGTATGTGAATTGTATTATCAATGACATATACATATACCATCACAGACACATTAAACGATTTAAATGACTTGTACCATCACAGATACATTAAGTATACTGAAAAAGTGGAAATTATCATGGTATTAAAAGTTTTTTCGCATTGAGTAAATTTGTGTGTAAATATTTGAATGCAAATTTACATAATAGATTACATAGATATAATATTGATTTCAGAACCATTGGCAACAAACCCACTGTGACTAATTTAAAGAACCGCAACGCAAAAACTTTCCACATGCGACTTTCCACTTCTACGTAATCAATGGTAAATACTGATAATTGGTATTCGGTGATTTAAAACTGATATTTAGGCAAAAAAACACCAATATGTGTGTTTCAGGTTCCCCGATCGACCCTACCAATTTTATCTCGCTCGAAAGCACTTTATCCAGTGTTGGGATTTCTTGTCCACTGGATACAACCAAATTGATGGATGTACTCTCTCTCTGCTTCATAAGCTGGTATCAAAACCAAATTTAAATCCAAAATTATTATTTAAAAGACTTAAAATATGTTTGGTGATTTTTGTAATTTAAAAAAAAAAAAAAAAAATATATAAAAAAAAAAATTATATCCTGACCGACCTACCCTATTTTTCAGTCATGCTACCTGAAACATACATAATTTGTTTTTGGCTTTAAACAATAACATGAACCGTCGCTCAAAGCATACAACATCAAAAGCATCAGGATACATTTTCACAACATTTAAGCATTCAATTTACAGCAAACTACCACATATATTGAGTGCTATAAATGAAAATAAAAAATACGAAACTACAAAAGCTGTAGGTTTAAAAGGTTTCCAACCAGTGATAGCATAAATCTACAGAAACACGTCGACACTACACAACACTAAGCACCTTGCAGTACGGCACAAGAGGCAAGATTTACCTTCAGCTAAGAGAGAGCGAGAAAGAGTTTTTCGTTGTGCGGGGACGGGTGTGCTATTAGGATCCTTCTCACCTGTGGTCAAAAGGATGATGCAAATTTATGAATATTCATAAGGTATATCTCGAGAGGGAGATAAGACCAAGTCCTGTAACGCAGTAACCTGACCAGGAGTTTCACCACCAGTTTAAACTTGTTAATTTCTAAATAAAGATCTTTAGGATCTGATGTCCTAATTCGTGATCACCAGCTTTGAAAAAAAATGTTTATTTTGATCATATGAATATGATTTTTTTGCACATTCAATGTAATATGCTGTACAACTGATTTTTTTTTCAGCTGTTTTTTTTTTAGCTGTCTGCACAAATTTTGACGAGTGCCAAATTTTCTTTCTGCTGCTTTAAAGATATATCACAATTTCTGCCCTTTTTGAAATTTTCTTATTGCTCAAGGGCAAAAAGACTGAGCACTCCACTCAAACAAAGATGATACTTAAACCATGATACATGACTATTTATTATAAGTCTCACCCAGTCAGGTTACCCAATGTGCTGAAGATTCATGTGTGTTTTACGGTTAAGTGTACCAAAGTATCATTTGTAATCGTGAAGAAGAGTTCCTCTTCGAGAGTTTTTTACTTGTAGTATCCTCCTTTCTATATAGATGAATGAATGAAGCAACCAAAAAGAGTTTTTACTGGCCTAGAATGAATTCCCTTGTCAGGTTTTTCATAGACTAATTGGACACAGCAAATGTAGTTCAAGGATGGTTGCATTGGCAAAGGTTAAGATTTTGTAATGTAAAGGTCGTGAGTTTGACTCATGATTTTTTTTGTTTTCTTTTATTTCTAATCCAAACATTCAAACTCTGTACGATAATTCTGTAAAATGTGTCGCAATATGTGACACATTGACTGTTTAAGTTGTCATGAGAACAAAATAGGGAAGTGAGGTCTACCCCTTAGTGCTTGTTGTATACCACCAGATTGCTGGGTTAATGGTGTTCTGTGTATACACACACTCAGAATTGTACCAGTGAGGAGACTACAGGTGAACCATTTTATATTGCTAAACGTGACTACATGTTAATGGTCAGATGAGGTGGGAGAGAGTTTCAAAGTTTGCAGGAAACTTTGACACTGTAACTGAATAGACTAATTATTGAACACTTAGACAGATATGAAAACTACTTCTCATTTTAGACATCAGTTCAGCATATTCTCAAGTGAAAATAATAATGTGAATTTAGAAAATAAGTGCATTTTGGGGTTAAAAAATGAAGTGATATTTATTTTTTCAAATAAGGCATTTTAATTATTCATGAAGGAACAATTTGAGATACTGATGTTAATGATGAAGCCAAATTATTAAACCACATCATCACAAACAATATATTTATGGCTTTTACAATATATAGAAAGAGTAGAGCAAACCCCTCACACTTTCATATAGGAATATGTTAAATGGTAAAACACACGTGCAAAAAAACAAAGCCATGAGCAAAACATTTAAGGCGAAAAAACACCAAGATAATTCAGATCCAGAATAACAGGTTTCCCAAACAGGCGAGTATCTTAAAGGGGAGATAAATCATATGTACCAACGCTCAGCAAAGATCGCCTTGATCCCGACATACCGGCTGAAATAACATGCATCAAAATGTGAAAATCTTGTGCAATAAATGGAACTTGTTCATAAAAATGGTGAAAATGAATTAAAAAAATATTTCTTTAATTTGTGATCAACATAAACTTTTTGCATGGAATTGTTATATGAAGTGAGATACATGTATATTGTTCTACATCAGATATATAATGAGACTAGTGAAATTAAACTCAATATTGTCCATCTTCTTTATTTGTAGAAAACTACATGTATGATCAAGTATTGGGTGTAACACCTGAAAAGTACAACAAGTTAATAAATTCTATTTATTTATATATTTTTTTCCGATAAACAAACTGTGAATCAAGCAAACAAGTAGGTAAAGGTACGACTATAACTATTTTTTTCCAACATTTTTTTTCCCATATTTATTTCACAAAAAACCTGCAACAGAAAACATTATCAGTTACGTTGACATACAATTTCAATGAAACATGCAATCAACAGTTGACAAATCAATTATGTTGAATAACAGATACATTTCAATCAATCATGCAGGCAAGCTACTCATCAACCATTGTGTCAATGTATTACAGATATACCACCGTCCTGTCCCTGTTGGTACGGCCCTGTATCAAATGAAGAGTTGATCAACATACACACCGTATTTGACCAAAAAATACCCCATCCTAATTTAAGTACCCCAATATTTAATGTCGTTCAAATGTACCATCCCTTTATCGTAATCTATTAATTATAATTAAAAGACTGTTTGTTAAGAATTTAGAAAGGTTCTTCAATAAATCCAATTTTGTGTGCTAGGTGTCGGGGCGCTTATTTAGTAAAATATAGTAAAACACATTACCGGTATCTGAAATGTCTAAGTTTTAAGTCAAACATATAATCAATGGATATAGCTATGTAATTGATAAAAAATATTTCTTTTGTTATGATTATGTTTCTTTTATTTAAATAAAAAAGGAAAATATGAAGAAATAAAAAAGAAAATAATTAAAATTGATTTAAAGCATAAATTAAAAGGAAGAAATTAGGCACAAAAATAAAACAGCTCAAAATGAGATTAGCCAGATTATTGTACATTGTGAAGGTTATAATTGGTAAGTACCCCCCCCCTAAAAAAAAGCTGTCCATGACTTTGGCAGTATTATTGTTTTTCTAAGTAAACATTGTGGCACATAAAATTCAATGACATAGACCCCACCAACTGAAAGAGATTCCAGAGAAATTCTGGTAAGCAGTCAGTCTGATTGTTAATGTATATTCTTCAGTAATCTGTGGACCAAAGTTTTGACATACGTTTAAATATGTGATCAATACATGTTTTACGCATATTCAACATCTGGTGTACACTGACAAATAATTATAAAATATAACCTCTGTGGTCGCTTCTCAGGATATGCAGACCATTGGCCTCCTGGTATTAGAATATCAAAGGTTTGCTGGGCTTAAATTCAGTAAAAGCTGCACAGCCATTTCAGAAAAGAAAAGATGCTGTTGCCTTCTGAAGTCAGTGAACTTTTAATGTGCGAGTGCAAAAGCTCTTAAATCATAACACTGATCTGATAAAGATATCAGTGATATATATAAGCTGAAGCTGAAACTGAGACCAAAATGATGTTTTATTTGATAGTTGACCTTACACAGGAAGTCATTTATAAATGTGACCTCTGAAGACAGATGACCTCTACACAGAGGTAGACACATGTACAGGCAACTAAAGTTTACAGACACTTGACCTCATTAGATTTGTGACCTCTATAGACAGGTAACCTATTTACATTTGTGGCCTCTATTGAAAAGAACCTCTATAGACAGGCAACCTCTATAGACAGGTGACTTGTATAGATAAGTGACCTCTAGATTTTTTTACCTCTACAGACATGTGACCTCTATAGACAGGTGACCTCTACAGACATGTGACCTCTATAGACATGTGACCTCTACAGACATGTGACCTCTATAGATAATTGACCTCTACAGACATGTGACCTCTATAGATAATTGACCTCTACAGACATGTGACCTCTATAGACAGGTGACCTCTAGAGATAATTGACCTCTACAGACAGGTGACCTCTATAGATAATTGACCTCTACAGACATATGACCTCTATAGACAGGTTACCTGTACATATTCAGGGATAGACACTTAATCAACTACAAACACCAACACATAAAGGAAACAAACAACATCAAGAAATTCAGGAGACTCTGTACTGAAAAAAAGATAAAGACATTTGAAGCTACATGTATATTCTTGTATCATTTCCTAATTTTCTTTGATTTTGGAAATCAAAGGAAGAATATCAAATTCATTAAGTTTAAAGCAGTATTGATAAATGTATCCAGATAAATCCTTTCAAGCAGAAAAGCAGAAATTTCAGCAGCTTCACTAAATCTAATGAATTAAATTTCTGTTCAGAGGCATTTTTAATTAAGTTAATTACCTGGTAATACAAAATTGAAAAAATAAATGTCAATATTTGGACATATTTCTTTAGTCGATCTTCTATATCTTTAATATGTACTATTTTCTATAGGAAAGTACTGACTATGTAACAGGAATATAACCGAATTAACTTCGACCCAAATATATTAAGTGTCTTAACAGTTGACAGAAATAAGACTTGACGTTTGACTCCAAGGGGTATATTTCACCCTACAATTCAGATCCTTATATGCCATGTTGTGCTAAATCAAGCAACACACTCTCAATCGTCTGAGGTTTTATTTCAGAAGTATGAATTCATAATGAGATGAGAAAAACGTTTCCCAAAAAATAATAAATATAATCATTTTATTTTGAAATGAACAATTGGTTTTGTCAAATTAATAGGGAAAATGTTAATTTGATTATTTAAAGAAAAAGTAACATGGGGATCAAGGAATTCTAGAATCAATCTCATAAGCATGACAGAATCCTGTATCATCCATATATTTCTGATAAGTGCAATATTAGCAAAAACCATGTCAGCAATTTTAAAAAATACATTTTATTATGAATAATAATTAACCATGGTTAAAAAGTGTGGGAAAACTTTGTTGCAGAAATGTGAAGCAGTTCGCTGGTGAAATTGTACTCAATATCAACCCCAAACCAAAAGTGATAAAAAACTGTGGCATAAGTTGTTGTCAAAGAGCAAAGCATTCAAGAGACCGTCAACGACATCACGCTCGGTTCACACGTCTAGTGAGGTAACAGGATAAACATATAGATACCTGATCTTAACGACGCATGCGAACCATGAGTTAACTCCCCTGTTCAAGAAAGCAACAAAATCATAATACTGAATATTTTGAATTATTGAAAGTCATCAATAGCTTGGATGATATCATTATCTTCTGTAACAAATAACATAAATGCTGAACACATTTGAAACTTATTCATCAGTTTGTGGAAAAAAATTCTCGCATGAGGCAGAAAGGTATTTTTCAAATTTGATTCTAAAATCACATGCATGGAAGATAAAACCCCACTTCATACTATTTTAAGACACTGAAAACCTTTCAAATATTTTTCTTTATTCATTCCTTCATCAAATTATTTAAAAAATATATATATATTTATATCATACCAACAGTGCCTTCAGTTTCCAAATTATCATTTTATTTCTGTCAATTGAGTTTTTAGTCTGGAGACATTAAAAAATGTGACTTGACAATTTCTTCATTTTATACCAGAATGTATATACATGTTTTAACGAGTCATTATATAATTAAGTACCGGAGCTTTTAAGACGAGATTTGTACGAAGATGACAGGTCTGTTTTGGAGCCGCTACTCCTCCGTCTCCTAGCAGATGTTGTGAGAACTTCCTCCTCGTCATCAACATCTTCATCAATCTCCTCATCATCATCATCCCCACGTCGCCTGTCTTCTCACGAAAGGTTGTATTGAATTAATTATCATTAATGTAATTTCGTTTTCACCAGATTTCAAAACTGTAAGTTCTTTAAACTCTTTCTTGGAATCGAAAACATGTGTTAACTAACTGAAACTACCGGCAATAAAAACAGTTGCTTAACCCTTTCACCCCTAGATAACTTTAGTAGACTCTACCATACATTTATCTGGGTGAGTTCATTATGGTCTACAGTGGTGAAAGGGTTTAAAGTACTAATTTCCCAGTTAACAAAATCTGTTTTCTTAATTCAATCCAGTCAGTGGCTGAAAAAAAGAATTTACGTATTTTTTTTTTATTTAAGAATATTGTAGCTATCCAATACAATTAGATTTTAGCTACTGTATATATTTTCTCATTCCATCTTGGTGTAGATCAGATATAAAGTGGAATGTCACACGCATTTGCTCTCGCTTGAGTAAGTATTGATAGTCCCTGTGATATTGAGTGTAATGTGAATATTTGACATGATCTTCAACATAGATAGTCAACATATGAAAAACAACCATACATGAGATGCCTGTGAAATACAACGATATTTAGCAGAGAGAATTTTTGTGGCATCACAGGGTAAACGTTGTTTCTTAAATAAACATGTTTTTTTATCATATTTATAGGTAAAAGAACACCATGTGTGTTTTCATATCCCCTATTAAACAATCAAAAACACTACAAAACAATTAGATATACTAGAGATATCAGCAAAAGCAATACCAATATCAAGTCATTATCTGACGAATATAACAGTTCTACTAATCGTACAAGTTTAAAATAATTTATTCTATAAAATCAGTCAATATATTATGATAAACGTAGATGTAACTACCTAGTTGACACAAATCCATGAAGCTGACTTTTTGAAAATTATTAATAATTGAAATTATACATTTATTTATTATTTATATATTGT